>PPKO02000073.1:0-19921 GCA_003706155.2 Ogataea glucozyma
GGCCTTCTTTTGCAACCCCGTAAACCCCATCTAGCCTCTCAAATCTGATTTTATTAACCAAGTCAGGAAAGGCAAACATCCGCGCATCTTCCGCGGTACCCATTTTTCATACTAGTGCAAACACCCTCAAATCGGAAGGCCTGATCTCCGTTACTTATTCCATTATATAAAGCATCCTCTCTTATCCGATTCCCCCCTCTTGCCACATTCTAGGATCTCTGGAAGCCCCGTTTGCCATAGGGTGCAAAAGTTGGATTTACATCCTGGGACCCATTTTCATACCCCTGCAAACACCCCTTAATCAAAACCCAAACTACATTTCTCAGTTCCATAATAGTAAAGCCCTCTTTGGCTTTCTTTTTCATCCCCCCAAACCCCAAATATCCCTTCCGAGCAGCAGTTCCTATTTTAGGAACCAACCACGCACCCCCTTCGAAATACACCATCTACCCCCAACTCAAATCCCACACAACATATAACAATCTCATCTGATTAATCCTGCTTTGCTGATTCTTTTGCACCCCCACATCCCATATCCCCCTTTCGGAACATCAATCTACTAACCAGTGTACTCGTATATCACCATTCCAATCAAGCATCCCCCATCCCAAACACCCTCAAACACAAAGCTACCACATCCAATTCACATCCCACTAAACAATGCCTGCTCGCTTATCCCAAACAACCCCTAACCTCACTTCTCCGGCACCTGGAATACCCCCTTTCTGGGTTCTGATCCCCTTTCGAACTCGCCATCACGTGACTGCCACTGCCTGACCGAGCCGTGAAAAATAAAAAATGCCCCGCGCCAGATTTGAACCCGCGCCTCGGGGGGTGCCCGCCGGCCGCTCTCCCGCCTCGGCCAAGGGGGCTGTCGCCGGCGCCGGGCAAAATCTACCTGGATATACCGTGTACCAAATAACTCCGCCAAAAATTGAGTACCACACTACCTTATCCCCCTACATTAGTATGGCGACAAACTTTTCCGGGCTGAGGGCGGAAAAGTTTGTCGGTACGAGGATTCATGCACAAACTTTTCCGGCCCCATAGTAAATTAGTATGGGATTTTCGCGAAAACAAACTTTTCCCAAAACACAGTATTGTGGGCCACATGTTGTTCAACTTGTCCGGCTAACTGGAGCAGTCTTTCTTATCCCAAAGTCACATTAAAACCCTCTGCGGTATCTGAAATATTCTTTTACTGAGGGGTGCCCAAATGTACTCCCATCCCAGGACCCCTTTTTACCTAATACCTTACATCCTCAAATCTGTTCCCACTTTACATATCACGGTCCCATCTAACTAAAGCCGTCATTCGCTATCTTTTGCACCCCCTGTCCCCGTCTTGCCTATTCCAAAACATGCTTTCATCAATCAGGTTAGGGAGGGCCATCATCGGTGTCCCCCATTTTAATACTTTGCAAGCACCCGTAAACTGAGGGCTTCATTTTCTCTAACCTGTCCCATTGATTGAAGCAATCCCTCTTATCCCAAAGCCATATACTAACCCCCTCTGCGGTGTCTAAAATAACTTTCTGCCAAAGGGTGCAAAAATGTATTCCCATCGCAGTACCTATTTTTTCCGTACACCGTACACTCTCAAATCAGCATCCACATTACATTTCACAATTCCATCTAACTATAGCCGTCTTTGGCTTTCTTTTACAACCCCCAAACACCATCTAGCCCCTCTGTAATATGCTTATACCAATCAAGTCTCGAAGGGTCAACATCCGTGCACCTTCTGTCGTTCCCCATTTTCATGTTTTGCCAACACCCTTAAATTGGAATCTACATGCTCTTCAACTTGTCCGGCTAACTGGAACATTCCTTCTTATCCCAAAGCCACATAAAAAACCCCACTGCACGGTCTGGAACACCCTTTTACCAATAGGTGCAAAAATGTATTTCCAGCGCAGGACCCGTTCTCACCGTACACCGTGCAACCTCAAATCAGCATCCACATTGATTATCACAGTTCCATCTAACTAATGCAGTGATTCTGATTCCAGCGCACCCTCACAGCCTGTCAAACCCTCTTGGATCATGCCTCTATCAATCAACTTAGGAGGGGGCAACATCCGTGCACCTTCTGTTGCACCCCATTTTGATAATATGCAAATATCCTCAAATAAATTCCGTATCCCATGCAACTTATTCCATTATATAAAGCACTCGCTCTTATCCCATCCCCCCTTTTTTCCACTTTCTCGGATCTCTGGAAAACTCTTCTCCGATGGGGTGCAAAAATGTACTTCCATCCCAGGACCCCTTATTAGCGTACACCGTGCAAGCTCAAATCAGTATCCACATTACATATCACAGTTCTATTTAACTGAGGCAACGTTTCTGATTCCAGCGCACCCCCACACCTCGTCATTCCTATCTCAAAACAGCTTTCATCAATTACTTTAGGAAAGGCTATCATCCGTGCACCTTCTGTCGTGGCCCATTTTAATAATTTGCAAAAATCCTCAAATCGGAGGGCCTGATCTACGTAACTTGTTCCATTATATAAAGCAATCGCTCTCATCCCATCCCCCCCTCTTGCCACGTTCTAGGGCTTCTGGAATATCCTTTTACTGAGGGGTGCCAAATTGGATTTCCACCCCAGGACCCCTTTTACCTACTCCTGCAAACATCCTCAAATCATTACTCAAGTTACATATCACAATTCCATAATGGTAAAGTAGCGCTTCTGATTCCAGCGCACTCCCACAGCCTGTCAGGGCTTCTCGGATCATGCCTCTACCAACCAAGTCAGGAATGGCCAACATCCGTGCATCTTCTGTCGTACCCCATTTTGAAACTTTCCAAATATTCTCAAATCGGACGCCCTGATCCATGTAACTTGTTCCTTTATATAAAGCACTCTCTCTTATCCCATTCCCCTCCTCGCAAACATTCCAGGATCTCTGGAACACTTGTTTGCCATGGGGTGCAAAAATATATTTCCATCCCAGGACCCCCTTTTCCTACTCCTGCAAACACCCCTAAATCAAAACCCAAATTACATTTCACAGTTCCAGCATAGTAAAGCCCTCTTTGGCTTTCTTTTGGTACCCCACAAACCCCATATATCCCTGCCGAGCAGCATTTCCGAATTTGGGTAGAATCGACCAAGTACCCCCCTTCGGACTACTCCATCTACCCCAAATTCAAATCCCACACTACATGTAACAATCTCATCTGAGTAATCCTGATTTGCTGATTCTTTTGCACCCCCACATCCCATATCCCCCTTTCGGAACATCAATTTGCCAACCAGCGTACATGTTTACCACCACTCCAATCAAGCATCGCCAACCCCAAACACCCCCAAACACATACCTACACCATCCAATGCACATCCCACTGAATAATTCCTGCTCGCTTATCCCAATCAACCCTTAACCTCACTTCTCCGGCATCTGGAATACCCATTTACCAAGGGCCTTCCCTCTAGATCCCCCTCCACGTGGCGCTCCAGCACGTGACACAATTTTTGAGTTCCGTTTACCCAAGCCATGGTAGCTAACCTGGGGTATCATATACTTCACGAACTCCATTAGCACAGACTTGTCCAATGAAATCTCATCATTGCCATGTGGAACTAGTTGGAGGCCTGGAATTGGAGGGGCAGCACCCCGGGAATCTCCCAAATATGGGGGATTTTGCCAAATCTCCTCATAAAACTATGGGGAGTTCTGCCAGTTCACTTCACAAAAACACGGGGAATTCTGCCAAATCACTTCACAAAAGTATGAGGACTTCTGCCAAATCATCTCACAATAATACGGGACATTCTGCCAAATAACCTCCCACGAATCACGTGACAGCTTTGACCGGAAACCAGACTTTTAACCGGACTCTACGCCGATAGCCGGGAGTTAAGGCGGAAATCAAAGCAATTTGAACAAACAAGTAAATGGAAAACGATCAAAGTGGTCAACATCGTTCTCAAGAGAATCCCGAAAAATGACCAAAAGAAATTGCATCCAAGAAAAACCCTGAAAATGACCATGTTTCAGTGGTCTTTTTCAAGTATCCCATCAAACCCGCTATGGCGTAAGGAACCACAGTAACTTCCTATCGTTGGAAGGAGATAGCTAGCAAGTTGTTGGAATTGATCGCTCAAAAAAGCATCTCCAAAGTTTCCCGAAAACGACTACTGGTATATTCCTACCATCGTACAGCACATATTCTAGCACGAATGTTTCGATAACACTGCATATCCCTTTATCCGGTACATGTGGCGCTCGTTCGAACGCTCCGAGTGGGACCCATGAAGTTACGTAGACACGAGTGGGTTTGAAAGAATTACGTAATCACTCGAATGCTCTCAGTGGGTTCCAAAATATTACGTAATCGCTTGAAACCTCTGAGTGGGTTCCAAAATATTACGTAAACATGTTGGAGGAAATTTCCCTAGACATAAAAGCATTTTTTGATGCTTTGTAGTTCAACAACTAAGTAGGGGAGGCCCATACAAAAAGGCATGAGTCGGGTCTGTTCAGTCGTAGCAATTAGGTGCACTAATTAGTTTACTGGATTTCCATTTTTCTGACCCCCAAAATAGAAGGTTAAATTGCTTGCCAGATTTTCGTGGCCCACACCCAGGGAATTTGACGAACTTCGAGAATTTCACAATGTTGTCCCAAAAGGCATATACTGATTCGCATGATCACGGCGCATCGAACTATGTTGGTTTCGTTATTTGGTTCGCAGTGGTTATTGAGTTGTGGACTAACAAAGGAGAGTTAACCGCGGCCAGAAAAAAAAATTCAAAGTCTATACGAGAAGGACACCCCTTTGAACTGTAAAGCATAGCAATTATTTTTAGCAATTATGGATCAAGAATACAGTTGATGATTTGCTTTCTCTTGAAGATCATGCGTCCCGCTTGGTGTAATGGATTTCCAAGTATTTGGCCTCTAATTTCGAAACTGTAGATACTGTATACCTGTCTCTGAAATCTTACTACCCATTTTCCACTATTTTTTTTGAACACGCTGTTTGGACAAAATGAGCAAATCCGTATCAACAACACAGTCGACAAATCTTTATCTCTTGAATTACATACTTCCCCCTTTGTGGAATGGATTTCCAAGCATTTGGCATGAAAACTCATCGAGTCGCTTATATGTACATTTGGCTGGAGTCTTATTAGCCATTTTCATAAAATTTTTATCAACACGCTGTACTTTCGACATGAGCAAATCCTTATCTATAACACAAAAGATGAATCGTTATCTCTTGAAGATTATACTAACCGCTTTGTAGAATGGATTTCCAATTGTTTGGTCTTTGTCATTGAGATGGTGAGTACTATAAAATTTACTCAGTCGGTTTCTAAAATTTTACTAGCCATTTTCTTCAATTTTTACTAGACACGCTGTACTTTCTACATGAGCGATTACGGATCGATAATACACTTGAAGGATCTCTTCCGTTTGAAGATCATACGTCTCGCTTTGTGGATTGGATTCTCTAACTATCTGGCCCTCAATATTGGTATTGTAAATACTGTAAAAATCAATTTTTGAAAATTTACTAGCCATTTCCATCAAACTTTTTTCAACACGCTGTACTATCCACATGAGCAATCATATATCCATAAGACATTTGAAGCATCTCTTTCTTTTCAGGATCATACTTCTCGCTTAGTGGAATGGATTTCCAAGTACTCGGCCTTCAAAATTGGTGTTGTAAAACCTATATAAAATCACTTAGTCACTTTCTGAAATCTTACTAGCCGTTTTCATCGAGTTTTTTACTAGCACGCTCTTTGGACTACAAGAGCAAACATCAATCAACAACCCAGTTGAAGGATCTCATTTACTTCAAGATTATATTTCTCGCTTTGTGGATTGGATTTCCAATTATTCGGCATAAAAAGTCATCGAGCAAGCGCTCATATATACGTTTCTCTGAAATTTTACTAGCCATTTTCCACAATTTTTTTGTAACACGCTGTACTTTCGACATAAGCAAAAATGAATCAATAACGAAGTTGGAGAGTATTTTCCTCTTGAGTATCATACTTCTCGCTTTGCGGATTGGATATCCAACTATTTGGCCTCAAATTTCGGGATTGTAAGTACTATAAAATTTACTCAGCCGGTTTCTGAAATTTTACTAGCCAATTTCATCAGTTTTTACTAGACACGCTGTACTTTGTACATAAGCAATTGTGGATCAGTAATACAGTCGAAAGATCTCTTCCTCTCAAAAATCATACTTCTCGCCTTGTGGAACGGATTTCCACTTATTCGGCCTTCGATTCTGGTATTGTGAATGCAATAAAACTTACTCAGTCACTTTCTTGAAATCCATTAACCATATTTCATCAATTTTTTACCAAACACGCTGTACATTCTATATAAGCAATTATGAATCAACAACACAGTTGAAGGATCTCCTTCTCTTCAAGATCATACTTGTCGCCTTGTGAAATGGATTTTCAATTATTTGGCCTTCAATATCGGTATTGTAAATACTAAAAAATTTAGTCTGTCGGTTTCTAAAATTTTACTAGCCATTCTCTTCAAGTTTTACTAGACACGCTGTATTTTATACATAGGCAACTATGATTCGACAATACAATTGAAGTATCTCTTCCTCTTCATGATCATGCTTCCTGCTTTGTAGAATGGTAATCCAATCACTAGGCCTCTTATTGTGGAATTGTAATTACTATATTCGTTTCTCCATAATTTATATAGCCATTTTCAGTTATTTTTTTTAACACGCCGTACTTTCTACATGAGCAATTATGAATCAGTAATACCGTTGGTGACTCTCTTTCTCTTGGAGCCTTCCCTCCTTGCTTTGTCAAATGGATTCCCAACTATTCGGCCTATAATATCGGAATTGTGAATACTATTTAGTTTTCTATGAAGTTATATTAGCCATTTTCCAAATTTTGTTTTGAACACTCTCTACTTTCTACATGAGCAAACTTCATATTGATAACACAGTTGATGGTTCTCTTGCTTTCAGTGATTATGAATCTCCTTTTGTGGAATGGATATCCAATTATTTGGCCTCAAATTTTGGAATTGTAAATACTATATACACGTTTCTCTGGTATCTTACTAGCCATTTTCATCAGTTTTAACCAAGCACGCTGTACATTCCACATGATCGAATCCGTATCAATAAAACAGTTGAAGGATCTCATTCACTTCAAGATTATATATCTCGCTTTGTGGATTGGATCTCCAATTATTGGGCATTAAAACTCATCGAGTAAGCGCTCATATATACGTTTCCGTAACATTTTTATAGCTCATCAATTTTTTGCTAGACACGCTTTTTGAAGAGCAAATACATATCGCTAACACATTTGATGACCCTCTTCCTCTCAGAGTCAATACATCTCACTTGGTGGAATACATAGTCTATATCGCTGTAGCTCGTTGAAACGCTCCGAGTGGGTCCCATAAAACTACCTAAACACGAGTGGTTTCCAAAATCTTACGTAAACATATAGCGAAAAATTTCCCTAAACCAAAAAATAAGAGCATCATCACCTAAAAGTGTTTTTACTACCATTTTTTGGTGCGTTGTAAATCAATAACTAAACAGAGGAGGCCCATAAAAAAACGCATGGATCGGGTCAGTTTCGTTGTGGCAATTGGGTGCACCAATTGGTGTGGGGAATTTCCAATTTTTTGACCCCCAAAAAAGAGGGTTAAAATTCTTGCCAATTTTCCTTGGCCTATACCCAGGGAATTTGACGAACTTCGGAAATTTCATAAAATTGGTCCCAAAACACATGTACCGAATCGCATAATCACGGCGGATCGAACTATGCTAGTCTCGTTATTTAGTTCGCAGTGGTTAATGAGTTGTGGATCAGCAAAGGAGGAATGAGCGCGATCAAAAAAAATTTTCAACCTCAACAAGTCTATACGAGAAGGACACCCACCTGAACTATGAAGCTTTAACATTATATATCACCGGAGAAGTAATTGGATTACAATATTCCATTGTAGGTCGTTCGGCTAGAAATGATCAAAATTAATTTTGTTGACTATTCGTGTGTTGTAGAACATGAACTTGTCCATGTCTCTCCCATCGTATAGAGAATATTTAGCATTCATGTCTCAAAAATACGTATAGCAAACTTTTTTCTAGCAATGTAAACAAACTTTAGTGTCCCTGTGTGTTTTCTGGTTGTGCAACCTCAACCAGCTCGTCGTCGCTGTTCAGCTCAAAGAACAGGCGCCGTCTCTTAGCTGCGCCCTCTCTACTACGTGTCCTCTTTTGGGGCGGAATCTCTGGCTCGACATCCTCCTGTTTGACCTTCACCGGTCTCGGTCTGAGATTTCTTTGAGGAGAATCCTCGTAGAATGATGTTGCTGGAGAGGTCTGGACTTGGCTTGTGAAAGGATCGTCGTTCTCATCGTTGTCTCCTTCGTCGCTGGCATCACTGGTGTACCTAGTAGGAGTGCTGGGCACATCAATGGATTCCATATCATTCCTAAAAGGCTCTATGGGATTCTCATTGGCAATCTCGTTACTAGTTTGCTCAATGGGATTCTCATTAGCAATCTCGATACTAGTCGACTCAATGGACAGTCCTTCAGCGTTCTCGATACCATTCGACTCTATGGAATTTCTCTCGACATTCTCGGAGTCATTGGTCTCTCTTTCAATGATAGACGACTCAATGGAATCCCTTTCAACAATCTCGATACTAGTTGGCTCAATGGAATCCTCATTAGCAATCTCAGTACGATTCGACTCAATGGAATTCCTTCTAGCAATCTCGATGACATTCGGCTCGTTGGTCTCTTCTCTAGTAGTCGACTCAACAGAACTCCCTTCTTCAACCTCTATACCAGTGGAATCCAATTCAATGGGACTTCCTTCTATGCTTTTCGGCTCGGTCGATTCCTCATCCGAGGATGCGGATGAGGTCGTCGATTCCTCGTCCTGCTGGTGCTCGATCGTTTGAGTTATCTCCCCCTCCACCTCCGCGAGCGCCTCCTCTTCCCGATACCTCCTCAGGCGTTCCGTGAAAGGATCCTCAAAATCATCATAGCTCTCCTCCGGCTGAGGCTGCTGTGCAAGGCCGGTAACCTCTTCCAGAGTAATCCCATCCTCCAATTCAACCTCCTCCTCCTCAAATGGGTCCTCTAAAGTTAAGTGCACCCCCTCATCCTCAACCATCACAATATCCCCATTCAAAATCTTCATCCACTCCTTGTGAATATACAACATGATGGCAAACTTGGGTACTGTGAAGAATCCCAGACGCTCGGAGGTGTTGTATTGGTTTCGAGCAGTGTTTGTGGAGTGGGAATAAGCCAATTGGAGCGCAGTGGAGATGGTGGACGAGCACGGCTCGGTGAAGACGATCGAATCGTTCTTCCGATGGACGTTGTTAGCGAACTCGGCGCACACCTTCTCGGAGTAGATTTGGCACTGGATGTTGCGCCATTGATTGAACTTGATTGGTATCCCCATGTGCTTGACGATTTCTTCTGGAACCCTCCGATTATTCTTCAACAGAAACAGTTTCTTATCAAAGACGTTGAAACGCGACGGTGCCAACTGCATCGCGGCATATCGGAACGGCCCAAACAGAACTAGCGCAGTCGACCACATCTCCTTGTCGGTTATGAACCTCGGAATGCAGTCGGTGTTGGTCATAAGCGTGGACTTGTTGGACCGGGTTGCAAAGACGAGACACGCATTCTCTTTATCCCAATACAATGAACGCACGCAATCCCCAGAGCCGTCGTACAGCATCTGCTCGATCTCAGTGCCTCGAATATGGCCATTAACCATTGAAAGGTACGCCGCCATCAGGTAGTTCATCCGGACAATGGCTTCGACGATGTCGCCGCGCTTCTGCATTGGGAGATCCTCCTTCTCGATAAGACTCTTATAGAACCCCTCCACCACCCCCGGCCGGCGCATCTGCACTCGCTGAATCACGTTCTGGCCATGCGAGAGAAACCCATCGTTCATCCTCGTGACGTTCGCCAAGTACCCATTGAAAGAGAAGTCCCCTTGCAGCTTGTTCCGGAGACTGTATATCTCCTCCTCGATGTGCTTGCGCCACTGGTTGAGAGTGTGCAGCCCCACCTTCATGTAGGTGCTGTCGCTGAACTTGATGTGCGAGTAGCGGACATTGTCGTGGTCGACGTGCAGGAAGCCGTTTTTCTCGGACGACGGAGTGCGGCCGTCGACAGTGTCTTGATGGAGACGGAGGTGAAGAGCATGGAAGATGTTATTAAACACGTTTGTCTTGGCATGTGAAATTTTTCTAGTCTGCTTCTTCATCTCCTTCCGGGTAAGTGAGGTTGAAAAATTGGGCTTAAAGACTTTTTCGTGAAAACACCAGAGGTTCGCGAACCGGAGGAAATGGTTAAAGCTCGTCCAGTTGCGCTTCCGCTGGTCCATGCTGACGAGAGTGACGTGGCGGCTGTGCTCGTAAGAGACGTTGATGTCTGCGACGGGCAGCAGGTAGAAGGTGGCCAAGGGCAGCTGTGCCGGAGTCGCCGAGCCTTCGTGGCTGCGCAGCTTCCGAGTGAGACTGAGGGTCTGCAGCAACTCCATGGTGTGCTTGAACACGGCGGGGACAAAATCGGGAGGGCGGAACTGGGATTTGAAGCGGTCGAAGGTGTCCTTGTAGCCGCTAGCAAGCGGCGACAAATCTCTTCCTCGTGACTGGAACCTGAGTGGGAACTCCGCCTCCGCAAGAGTAATCCCAAGGACGTCCCCGTCCAAGGTCTGATCCAGCTGCCTTAGAAGTTTGTTCATGATCTGCTTCTCGCGCTTGGAATGTTTGAGCTGGTACTCGATCGGGCTTGAGGCGGCCAGATAGTCATAGTCCGGATTTGAGTGCAGCACCAACAACAACACCACGGCCTCGGCAACGTCCTTCGCATAGGTGAACAGCTTTCCCGATTGCAGCAGCTGGAAATAGAACCGCTTGTCGACGTCGTGGTCGCCGTTGGACGTTTGGTACAGCGAGAAGAGCGTCTTCATCGGGTTCGCAACCTCGGTGCTGTCTCGGACTTTGGCGTACACCCCGGGCCCGTCGAGACAGTAGTAGATGCACAGAATGCTCTTGAGCGACTTGGTCAGTTCCACCACCTTTTCCCGGGCCATGACTTCCCTGATCAGCTCGAGGTCTCGCTCGGCGAGCAGGTTGAGGAAGGGAAGCACAAACGTGCGCTCGTTGATGGTGTGGTCGATGCGCGACAGGTTTCTCGCGTTCTCCTCGGTCGCGCGCTCGTTGTCCAGGTACGTGAAGAACTCGGGCGGCGCAAACACAGGGACCTTCTCGGTCTTGCCGAGGATGAACTGGTGGTACAAAATCGGGCGGTGCTCGGTGTGCTGGAAGCAGTTGTCGCACTTAGACGTGACTCCCCTTTTCCACTTGAAGCACTTGCTGCAACCGACGCCGACATAGAGCGGCAGCAGCAGGTCGGGCATGTTCAAGGCGCAAAAGTGGCCAGAGTGGTGCGAGAAGTAGTGCTTGGAGGAGGCAGACGAGGTGAGAAAGGTGAGCGGCAGGTAGTGGCACGCGTTGCGTGCGCTCCAGGCGAGGTCGATGCCGTTCGACTGCGCAAAGAGAACGACCTCGTCGTAGACTGCCTGCTTATCGACGACTCCAACAATCTCCTCAATCTTCTTCTTCAGGTTGTTTCCCAGAAGAAACCTGTTGTGGATAGTCTTTTTGAAGGAGCACACGTAGAGCACGGCGCCTAGCTCCATATGGAACGCGAGCGAGTGCTTCTTCATTTCCGGGCCGGTGGTGTACTGCGAGTGTTTGCGCAGCTCGGTCTCGAACTCTACAATGGTATGGTCCCGCTCTTCGTGGACCGGTCTCTCGAGCTGCTTCCGCAGCTCCTGGGTGTAGATGTTCGAGCGGACCTGCTCGCGGAAGGTGTCGGTGTAGACACCCCCATTGGGGGGGTACGGCAGGCACGAATTCATTGGGGAAGGAAGAAGGAGTAATAGTTAATGAACAGCTGATAGTTTTTCGCATATCTATACCCCTGTCGGGTAAAAAAAATAACTAGACTGCCCAGATTCGAACATGTGACACTAACTTGATACTAAGGTCGACTCGGTCGTTCGGCTAGAAATGGAGAACGTGAACTACAGCAATTGGAATGGATTTTCAATTATTCGGTCGATTATACATCTCGCTTTGTGGAATGGATTTTCAATTATTTGGCATAAAGATTCATTGATTCGCTTACATGTACGTTTGGCTGGAATCTCAGTTTTCTCTGAACAGGCTGTTTGATCTACATGAGCAATTACATATCAGTAACAGTGTTCCCTCTGTGGAATGGATTTCCAATTATCGGTATTGAAAATACTATAAAAATCAGATCAAAAAATTCTGAAATTTTACTAGCCATTTTCATCCATTCTTTTACTAAGCACGCTAATCGGACTACATGAGCAATCATCAATCAACAACCCAGCTGAAGGATCTCTTCCTCTTCAAGAATATACTTCTCGCTTCGTGGAATGGATTTTCAATTACTCGGCCTTCAAAATCGGAGTTGTAAATACTATATAAGTTTCTCAATTTTTCTTAACACGCTGTACTATTCACATGGGGAATTATCAATCAATAACACAGTCGAAGCATCTCTCTCTGATGAAGATTATACCTCTCGCTCTTTGGAATGGATATCCATTAGTCTGGCTTTCAATATTGGAAGTGTAGATACTATATACGATACTCAGTAACTGTAATTTCACTAGCCATTTTCTTCATTTTTTTCTCAACACGCTTTTTGATCTACATGGGCGATTATGAATCAATAACACAGTCAATGATTCTCCTTCTCTTGGAGATTACACATCTCGCTTTGTGGAATGGATTTCCAATTTTGTGGCCTTAGATTTTGGTATTGTAAATGCTATAAAATTTACTCAGTTGGTTTCTAAAATTTTAGTGGCCATTTCAGTCAATTCTTCATACGCTGTACCTTCTACATAAGCAATCAAAAATCAATAACACAGGTGATGATTCTCTTCCTCTTGAATAACAAACTTCCCTCCTTGCGAAATGGATTTCCAATTATTTGGCATAAAAGCTTATCGAGTCGCTGATATGTACGTTTGGCTGGAATCTTACTAGCCATTTTCATCGAGATTTTTTTTCAAACACGCCGTACTTTCTACATGAACAATCTTGAATCAATAACACAGTTGATGAATCTCTTTCTTTCAGAGATCATACTTCTCGCTTTGTGGAATGATACTTCCCCCTTTGTGGAATGGATTCCCATTTTTTTGGCCTTCAATCTTGGTATTGTGAGTACCATATACGTTTCTCCGGAATCTTACTGGCCATTTTCATCCATTTTTTCTGAACACACTGTACTTTCAACATAATCAATCATGAATCAGTAATACAGTTGATGAGTCTTTATTACTTGAAGATCATGCTTCCCGCTTTGTAGAATGGATTTCCAAGTATTCGGCCTCTAATATTGGTACTGTAAATACCATATAAAAATTTTTGGAATCGTACTAGCCATCTCCATTGATTTTTTACTAAGCACGCTGTACTCTCTACATAAGGAATTATGAATCGATAACACAGTTCATGACTCTCTTCCTCTTGAATATCATACCTCCCGCTTCGTGGAATGGATTTCCGAGTATTTGGCCCCTGTTATTGCAATTGTAAATACTATATAAATCGACTTTTGAAATTTTACTAGCCATTTTCCACAATTGTTTTGTAACACGCTGTACTTTCGACATCAGCAAATCCGTATCATTGACACAGTTGATGAATCTTTATCTCTTGAAGATTACACTTCTCGCTTTGTGGAACGGGTTTCCAATATTTTTGCCTCCAATATCAAGACTGTAAATACTATTTACGTTTCTCTGAAATCTTACTAGCCATTTTCCTCAAATTTGTTTCTAGCACGCTGTACCTTCTACATGAGCAGATCCATATCAATAACACGTTTGTTGATTCTTCCCCTCTTGAAGACTGTACTTCCCCCTTTGTGGAATGAATTTCCGATCATTCGGCTTTTGTTATCGGAATTGTAAATACTATATACCTCTCTTACTAGCCATTTTTAATCCATTTTTTTCTGAGCACGCTGTAAGCAATCATATTACAATAACATAGTTGAAGAGTCTTTTCCTCTTGATTATTATATCTCTCGCTTTGTGGAATGGGATTCCAATTTTGAGGCCTTTAATTTCGGAATTGTAAACACTACAAAATTTAGTCAATTAGTTTCTGAAATTTTACTAGCGATTTCGATCAATTCTTTAACAGACACGCTGTACCTTCTACTTGGGCAATTTTCGATCGATAACACGTTTGATAATTCTCTATCTCTTAAAGATTATACTTCCCGCTTTTTGAAGTGGATTTTCAATGATTTGGCATAAAATTCATCGAGTCGCTTATATGTACGTTTGGCTGAGATCTTATTAGCCAATTTCCACAATTTTTTTCTATCACGCTGTTCGATTAAAGGGGCAAATATAAATCAGTAACGCAGATGATGATTTGCTTTCTCTTTGAGAATATACTTCTCCCTTTGTGGAATGGATTTCCCATTTTTTGGCCTTTAATATTGGTATCACTATGAAAACCAGATTTCGAAATTTTACTAGCCATTCTAATCCATTCTTTTACCAAACACGCTGTACCTTCTTCATAAGCAATTATGAATCAATAACGCAGATGATAATTTGCTTCCTCTTTAAGAATATACTTCTCGCTTTGTGGAATGGAACTCCAATCATTCGGCCTTTAAAGTCGGAGTTTTGAATACTATATACCTTTCTCTAAAATCTTATTGGCCATTTTCCACAATTTTTACCAGACACGCGGTATGATCTACATGAGCAATAATCCATCGATAACACAGTTGATGATTCTTTTCCTCTTTAAGATGATACTTTCCCCTTTGTGAAATGGATTTCCAAATAATTGGCCTCTAGTTTTGGTATTGTAAATGCTATTACTAGCCATTTTCATTGGGTTTTCTTGACACGCTGTTTGGACTAAATGTGCAATTATAGATCGATCACACAGTCAATGATTCTCTTCCCCGTAGAGTTTATAACTCTTGCTCTGCGGAATGGATTTACAGTTATTCGGCCTCAAATTTTGGAATTGTAATTACTATATACACGTTTCTCTGGAATCTTGCTAGCCGTTTTTATCAATTTTAACCAAGCACGCTTTACATTCCACATGATCGGATCCGTATGAATAACACAGATGATGAATCTTTATCTCTTGAATATCATACTTCCCCCTTTGTAGAATGGATTTCCAATTATTCGGCCTTCAATTTTGGTATTGTGAATACCATATACGTTTCTCCGGAATCTTACTAGCCATTTTCATTGGTTTTCTCTTAACACGCTGTACTTTCTACATAAGCCATTATGAATCGATAACGCAGATGATGATTTGCTTCCTCTTTAAGAATATACTCTCGCTTCGTAGAATAGAATTCCAATTATTCGGCCTCAAATTTTGGTATTGTAAATACTGAAAAATCTACTCTGTCGGTTCATAGAATTTTATTAGCCATTCTCTTCAATTTTTACGGGACACGCTGTACTTTCTACATGAGCAATATTGAATCAATAACACAGTTGATGACTCTCTTCCTCTTGAATATCATGTTTCCCGTTTTGTGAACGGGATTTTTAGATAATCGGCCTTCAATATTGGTATTGTAAATACTATAGAAATCAAATCTCGAGATTTTACTAGCCATTCTAATCCTTTTTTTTACTAAGCACGCTTTTTGGACTACACCAGCAATCATCCTTCAATAACACAGACGAAGGATCTCTTCCTTTCAGAGATCATACTTCTCCCTTTGTGGAAAGGATTTCCAATTATTGGGCATTAAAACCCATCGAGTAAGCGCTTATATATTATCGTTTGTACTCGTCGACCGACGCGGAAAAAATTGAAAATGCCCCGTGCCATATTTGAACCCGCGCCACGGCGGTGCCCGCTGGCGGTCCGGCGGCGCTCCCGCCTCGGCCAAGGGGGCTGTTGCCGGCGCCGGCCCAAATCTACCTGGATATACCGTGTACCAAGCAAGGTATACAAATAACCACAGAATCGGCGGTAAAAGTAAGTCCAAAATCGACAGTATGTGTTGGGAAACGCACCTCAGCTCACCCGTCATATCTAAATGTTGGTATGTCGTGCAATTGTAGTACCGTTAGTCGGTCAGTTTGGTAAGCTCCAGACTTACTCCATGCCTGCCAAATCTAAAACCCCAGAAAACTAATATAAATTTTTGAAAAATTTCTAGTTTCCATTAATTTTGGATGCGCGCAGTGATTCTTTTTAGCGAATATTCCCCTCTGTATGCTCTTTTTGGGCCTGGGAAGGGCAGGAGAGGCTGCAGTGGGCCATGTACAACAAACGCGGTGTCGTGCAGTATCACCGTGCTCGAGTCACCGAGGTCGAGTCACCGAGGTCGAGTCACCGAGCTCGAAATTCACTGGGCTAGCAAAATGCTCGAAAATATAACCGTGCTTGAAAAAATCACCGTGCTCGAAAATATAACCGTGCTCGAAAATATAACCGAGCTCGAAAAATTCACCGAGAGCTGTCACCGTCACCGTGCTTGGCGATTGTAGGCCAGTGAGCCAGCGATATAGACTAAGTTCCATCATAGTAAAGCCCTCATTGGCTTTCTTTTGGTACCCCCCAAACCCCATATATCCCTGCCGAGCAGCATTTCCCAATTTGGAATCAACCACGCACCCCCTTCGGACTACACCATCTACCCCCAATTCAAATCCCACACAACATACAACAATCTCATCTGATTAATCCTGCTTTGCTGATTCTTTTGCACCCCCACATCCCATATCCCCCTTTCGGAACATCAATCTACCAACCAGCGTACATGTTTACCACCATCTCAATCAAGCCTCCCCCATCCCAAACACCCCCAAACACATACCCACCACATCCAATGCACATCCCACTAAACAATGCCTGCTCGCTTATCCCAATCAACCCTTAACATCATTTCTCCGGCACCTGGAATACCCATTTGTTAAGGGCTTCCCTCTAGATCCCCCTCCACGTGGCTCTCCAGCACGTGACACAATTTTTGAGTTCCGTTTACCAAGCCATAGTAGCTAACCTGGGGTATCATATACTCCACGAACTCCATTAGCACAGACTTGTCCAATGAAATCTCATCATTGCCATGTGGAACTAGTTGGAGGCCTGGAATTGGAGGGGCAGCACCCCGGGAATCTCCCAAATATGGGGGATTTTGCCAAATCTCCTCATAAAACTATGGGGAGTTCTGCCAATTCACTTCACAAAAACACGGGGAATTCTGCCAAATCACTTCACAAAAGTATGAGGACTTCTGCCAAATCATCTCACAAAAATACGGGACATTCTGCCAAATAACCTCCCACGAATCACGTGACAGCTTTGACCGGAAACCGGACTTTTAACCGGACTCTACGCCGATAACCGGGAATCAGGGCGGAAATCAAAGCAGTTTGAACAAACAAGTAAATGGAAATAAGGTTACGATCAAAGCGGTCAATTTCCCCAAAAACATCGTTCCCAAGATAGTCCGGAAATATGACCAAAGGAAACTGTTTCCAAAAACTGAAATTGACTAATATCTTCCTCTTTGAAATTACGCTTCTCGCTTGGTGGAATACATATCCCTTTATTCGGTGCATGTGGCGCTCGTTCGAACGCTCCGAGTGGGTCCCATGGAGTTACGTAAACACGAGTGGGTTCAAACAAATTACGTAAACGCTCGAATGCTCTGAGTGGGTTCCAAAATCTTACGTAATCGCTCGAAACCTCTGACTGGGTTCCAAGATATTACGTAAACATGTCGGAGGAAATTTCCCTAGACAAGAAAGCATTTTTTGATGCTTTGTAATTCGACAACCGATCAGGGGAGGCCCATACAAAAAGGCATGGATCGGGTCTGCTCAGTCGTAGCAATTAGGTGCATCAGTTAGTTTACTGGATTTCCATTATTCCGACCCCCAAAATAGAAGGTGAAAATTCTTGCCAAATTTTCCTGACCTATACCCAGGCAATTTGACGAACTCCAAAAATCTCACAATGTTGTCCCAAAACACGTGTACTCATTCGCATAATCACGGCGCATCGAACTATGTTAGTCTCGGTTTTTAGTTCGCAGTGGTTACTGAGTTGTGGACTGACCGCGGCCAGAAAAAAAATTATCAGTCTATACGAGAAGGACACCCCTTTGAACTGTGAGGCATAGCACTTATTTTTAGCAATTATGGATCAAGAATTCAGTCAATGATTATCTTCCTCTTGAAGACCATGCATCCCGCTTGGTGTAATGGATTTGCAAATATTTGGCGTAAAAACTCATTGAGTCACTTATATGTACATTTGGCTGAAATCTTATAAGCCAATTTCCACAATTTTCTTTCAAGCGTTGTTTGATCTACATGGGCAATTATGAATCAATAACACACTTGAATGATCTCTTCCGTTTAAAGATCATACGTTAGGCTTTGTGAAATGGATTTCTAACTATCTGGCCCTCAATATTGGTATTGTAAATACTATAAAAATCAACTTTTGAAAATTTACTAGCCATTTTCCACAATTTGTTTTAACACGCTGTACTTTTCAAATGAGCAATAATGAATCAATAACGCAGTTGGAGAGTCTCTTCCTCTTGAATATTATACTTCTCGCTTTGCGGATTGGCTATCCAATTATTTGGCCTTAAATTATGGAGTTGTAAATGCTATAAGAATCTCTCTAGAATCTTACTAGCCATTTTCAAAAACTTTTTTTGAATACGCTGTACTTTCTACATAATCAACTATGAATCAATAACACAATTGAAGTGTCTCTTCATCCTGAAGATTATACTTCTCGCTCTGTGGAATGGATTTCCATATATTTGGCCTCTAATATCGTAATTGTGAATACTATGTACCATTGTCTAGAATCTTATTAGCCATTTTCCGCGATTTTTGGTAGACACGCTGCAAATACTTATCGGTGACACAGTTAATGAATCTCTTCCTCTTTAAGCGGTAGTTGTGGAACATCCATTTACTTGGTCCTGAAGATTGGTATCGTGAATACGGAATACTTGAACATTCGGTTCACCAAAACTGCTCTACTTTCTGCGCGAGCAAATATATATCAATAACAGAGATTTTTCCTCTTGAAGATTCCAAATGCATTTAGTTGATCTTGCTCAGTCAGTACTTTTCACATGAGCAATCGATGAGTCTATCCCTCTTGACTATACCTCTCGGAATGGGTTCCCGGTCACGTTAATCTCACTAGCCCTTATCTGGCACGCTCTTTGATCTACTCATGGCTTTGCAGTCACTCGGCCTTTGATATTGATATTTAGAAAGTGGGCCACAGTGTTCTGGGATTCAAATCACTGAACATCTCACCTTCCAGCTCATCTGGATGATCCAGACATCTCACTTCAAAATTCCATGGGGAGTTCTGTCATCTCACAATAATATGGAGGATTTCTTTCCAGTCACTCACACATGGGGAGTTCTGTCAAATCACCTCACAGAGATACGCGAGTCATTTCACAATGATACGAGAACTGGAAATACCTGTCTAATCTCACAAATGTAGAGTTCTTTCAAATCACCTCACATAAACATGGAGAATCCTGCAAAATCACCTAACATATGGGGAGTTCCGTCTAATCACCTCACAGAGATACTTCAAATTCTGTCAAATCACCTCACAAAATTGTGGAGAATCCTGCCAAATAACCTCACATATGGGAGTTTTGTCTAATCACCTCACAGGGATACGAAAATCATTTCACAATTATACGAGAACTTCTGCCAAATCACCTCACAATAATATGGAGAATCTTGTCAAAACATCTCACATATGGGGAACTCTGTCAAATCACCTCACATG
>PPKO02000074.1:0-18650 GCA_003706155.2 Ogataea glucozyma
GTCATTCAAGACAGTGTCCAACTGTCCGCTGGAGGTGCTCAAGAACGCCACCATCGGTGTCGAGGTGGAGCACTACCTCTCCCGGCTGCTGACGTACCGCCGCGAGCCCAACCTGGAGGCCATCGGCGGGTTCCCCATGACCCTGCGCAGCCTGGTGGAGTCGGACGTGGGCTTTCTCAAGGAGCTCAACGTGAAACCGGTGTTTGTGTTCCCTGGACTCCGCACCGTCGTCCAGCACCAGTACTACGAACAGCCCGAGCTCCTGTCGCACGAGCGGCACGTCAGGACCCAATGGGACGAAAAGAGCTTGAAAGAGCTGTACTCGGAGTCCTTCAGAGACCCGAACTCGCCCGTCGCCCTCAGACCCATCATGGACCAGCTGGCCGAGCTCTTCGAGAGCATGGACATCGACTACATCGTGGCGCCCTACTCGGCGTGGTCCCAGCTGCAGTACCTCCTGAAGGCCGAGGCCGTCCACTGCGTCTACGGCTCCACCGACGGGCTTCTGGTGCCGCGTGTGGACAGAATCATCCTCAGCATGGAGTTTGAAAGCAGACAGTTCAAGTACCTGGACAAGGCCAACGTGCTCAGAAGACTCAACCTCAACGCCAAACAGTTCCGCGACATCGCCATGGTGGTCGGCAACGGCTTCCAGCCGTTCAGCCTCAACGTGTTCCCGCACATCCCTGCACAGCCGACGTTCCCGTCGCTGCACGAGTACGTCCTGAGCGGCAACTCGGTCTACAACGCCGTCCTGGCCACCACAGCCTCGTCGCAGCGCACCATGGAGCTCTTCCAGAAGGGCTGTGCCTCGGTCGAGTTCATGCCGGTTCTCAAGCTCAACGGCAGGGTCGGACTGGCCCAACTGGACTTGCCAGACACCTCCTACTTGGCCTCGGCCGCCCCGACGGCGCTGTCCACCGCCAGCTCCTCGGAGTCCCAGTCAGAGGCCTCGGGCTCGCCCAAGGACCCGGCAACGCCTGCCACCCGCGTCCCGGACGACTTGCACGAGTTCATCGGCCAAAGATTGCCCGATGAGCTGTTCTTCTACCAGTCTGTGGGTCTTGCCTTGCCTGCACACTGCGAGACCCTGATCCATGGAAACCAGGTCGAACGGCTCCCAGCAGACATGACCGTGACCCCTCTGTACCAGGCGCTTGTCACAGACGACGAGTCCGTGGAATTGCGTGGTAAAATGCTCAATCTGTTGGCCAACTCGCTCAACAGATACTACCAGTTCAAGAAGCTGCGCCTCACCACCTACTACACCGGCTCTTCGCAGCCGCCCAGCTACGAGCTGGTGCAAAGAATCAGCCCGCCCCTGGTGCTGAAGCTGAAGCCCGTCGTTGTCCGCCACACGACCGCCCGTTCGTTCGAGCTGACGACGCTCTTGTCGAGCCTGACCAATGAGTTTCTCGAGGAATGCGTCATGCCACAAGAGAGGCACGAAGGCGAGAACCCTACCCGGATTTTCACCAACTACGAGCTCATCTCGACGTCTCTGGTGAGAACGCTCATTGTCTTTGGGTTCATCAGCGAGTCGCAGTACAAGCTGACCAGTTGGGGAGAGAAGCTAGCCTCTGTGGCCAGAGCCACGAGCAACGTCGAGCTTCTGCTGTTGTGGCTGCTTTTCTTCAAGAGATTCCCCAACCTGAAAGCCGAGCAGATTCTGGAGCCAAACGACCTGAGAACAGACAGCAAGAAGCACAAAAGGGCAGCCGTGTTCATCTCGAAAGTGGCCTCGATGCTCGCGATGAAGAACCTCAACTCGGTCAACTACCTCTACAAGATCAGCCGTCCTTTGCTGCAATTCCGGTCGGTCATGGCCAGATTATGCAGCGACGCTTGTAGCATGGTGACGTGCAATCTGTTGGCGATGGAGCTGCTGAACCAGGACGACCAGGACAAGTACCATCGTGACAACAAGGGCTGGCGGAAGCTTGCCACGGAGATCCCGTTCAAGGGCTCTTTGCCCAACGTTCTGATGGGAATCGTGTGCCAGGAGTTCTTTGTCACGTATTTGCAGGACATGGACGCCGCCAAAGGTTTTGCTGCTGTGAACGAGTCCTTCCGGTACATTCACGAGAAGCCTTCCGGGGAGCTGACGAAGGGACTGAAGTTTGTCAAGCAGGTGGTGGGGCTGGCCAAGGAGCTGTGTGAGGCTGGTTTGTTGAAGCCGGACGGGGAGTTTAGAGAGGTGTTGGAGGATGCTGAGGAGTTGTTGAACGAGTTCTAACGACGGAAAGCCAAATCAACGAGCGATCAACGAGCGATCAACGAGCGAAGCGAGTTGATGCTCGCCTCCGTCGTTGATTCGTTGATTCGCTCCGATCAACCAGAATTAGGCACCGAAGATCGTGCCAGACGTGTCGGATGTGTTCCCACCGCTTGGTTCGGATTTTTCTAAAAAACAATGTCTAGAATAATTGTAATATGACGAATGTTACAACGGTAAATCAGCAAATCAACGAACGACGAGCGGAGCGAGTCGTGAGTGAGGAGATTAATCGATCAACGAGGAAAGCGAGAATCAACTCGCTTCGCTGGCTGATTCGGCTGCTCACAACTACTTGCGCACTCAATCCTCGCTTTGGATGCCGGTGCTTTGCTGCGCCACTGTGGCGTCTGTGGCGGTGTCTTCTTGGGAGGTTCCCTGTACAGCCTCCCATCATCCCATTCTCGATCCGCTGGCTTCTCCGTGTCCCTCCAGTCAACCGGATGTACTACCCAACTCTGGTGATAGTTATATGGAGTGCTGTGTGTTTCTGTGATTTCGAGCAAGTTCGCGGAATTTCCGCCTTTTCTGCCAAATACAAAACTCGCTCGTCGATTCGTTCCACCAGCTTCGCTAATAAACTAACTGGCTTACTCGTTGACGAGCGAAGCCAGCGACAGCCTGGGATCCTACCTTTACTTGGTGTGCCGAGTGTTTCTGTGATTTCAAGCATTTTCGCGGAATTTCCGCTTTTTCTGCCAAACGTTCTGCTTCGAATCAACGAGTCAACGAGTGAATAAGCAACAGGCGAACGCCCGCTTCGTTAGTGATGAGTAAGCAAGAAGCGAGCAACTTCCTTCGCTCGTCATTCTGACCAGTGCTTCGCTTGTAGTGGCTTGCGGTGTCGCGGTTGGACGGATATTAAAGAAGTAGAAATTACATAGGGGTAGAAAGTAGACATTACAGAAGGGTATCGGCCTCATTCGCCTTTTGAATCCTCGTCGCTTCATCATTGTAGAACCAACGCATCTCTGTTGGAGACACAAACGCGCCTGTGGTTATAACTGCACCAGCCCGTAAATGTTCATCACCGATATCAGCAGCCACAGAAGCACAGCCACCATCACCACCGGCCACGAGTTTGCCATGCAGACGGTCTCTTCGTCGCTCTTCGCCACAGCCATCACTTTCTTCGACGAAGTCATATAGATTAGCGGGGCCACGATGATTGGGAGCAGCACAGACAAAATCACCTGCGAAGCGTTCAAGGCCCTGCTGAGTCCCTTTCTTCCGACCAGGAGCGCAATAACAAGCGTGGGTATCACAGTGATCATCCGGGTGGCCAGCCGGCGGATCCACGGCCTCACGGTCCAGTTGATATGGCCCTCGGAGACCATTTGACCGGCCATGGTCACCACAACAACAGAGGAAGTGGCGCTCAGGAGCAGCGAAACCATCAAAATCGTACCAGCCACGGGCGAGATCGTCTCCGATATGAGGTCGTGGATCGTGTACAGGTCGGCGTCGACAGCTTCGGGCGTGTCGTAAAGCGAGGAGGCAGACACAATGAGAATGGCAGAGTTGATAAAAAGGGCGAACGTGAACAAAGAAGCAGCTAACTCCACCAAAGAGTACTTGTAAGCGTACTTGATTGCACGATAAGAGGGTTTATAGGACACGTAAGCTTCCTCTTGTTCGTCTGCGTCCGGAACCTGGACTAATTCGTTCTTCATGTCGAACTCTCTCAGGCGGCTCTGGACCAATCCAGAGCCCATGATGACGGAGTGCGGCATCACAGTGGCTCCCAGAATTCCCACGGCGTCGTACATCGTCTGGCCGTGGAATATCTGCGCAGACGGGGCGTAGCCCCGGAAGATTTCCCTGACAGAAGCAGTGGCTGGAATCAGACTCAACTCGATACAGAAACAGATCACCACTGCAAACACTAGAGCAGCCACAAACGCCTCGAAAATCTTGACGAATGTCATCGAACCTCCTGGACTGTACGCCACCATCACCACCACGACATCTGCCATAGTTATGACAATAGCCGCCGCAATAGGGATCCGGCTACACAGGATATTGATTGCCACAGCACCTCCGATGACCTCGGCCAGGTCTGTGGCTATGATGGCCACTTCTGCCACGACGTAGAACACCAGATTCATCCGTCGCGAAAGAAACTGTCTACAGCAGCGCGAGTAGTCCATACCTGTCACTGTGCCCAGTTTGACAGCCAAGCTCTGCAGAAAGATGGCGATCAGGTTCGATAGCAGCACCACACATAACAGAGTGTACTTGCTCCCAGCTCCTGCACTCAAATTCGTCGAGTAGTTACCCGGGTCCATGTATGCAACGGTCACCTGGAGACCCGGGCCAGCGAATTTGGCATATTTGATCAGACATTGTGCCACTTTGCTCCGTCTGAGTCGCTCGCAGTAAGTCCCAACGGTATGTTTGTCGTCAACAGAAGAGCCATTGGAAATTATTTGGTCACGTGCGTCCGGCAACTTTTTTTGCGGCAAAACACTCGCATGTTCTGCTATAGCGTGTTTCTCTTCGTCATTGGAGTTATCGTGGTTCATCAGGATGAAGAATCTGGCTCAGGAAGGCAGAGAGCGTGCAAGCGATCGGTGGTGTTTTGTTTGAAAATACTTGATCGGTAACTTTTTCAGCTTGCCCGTGCAAGGGTGTGGGCGAGAACTGCAGAGAAGAGCAGAATAAAGCAAATTAAGAGGGATGTCTCTTGATATGGTTTGACAACGTTGATGACATGGCATACGTGGCCTTACTCTCTTCACTTCCAACCACGCTACAACTGACCTGTGTCTCTACTTCATAAACCGGCTTTGTTCGTCATTCTTGCCGCTTGAGTCACGTCTATAAGTGCATATACCAGTATTGTCGTTCGTCGGTCACGGCTGTTCCAAAAGAGCGAGGCTGTTCCAAACGTGCACGCTCGGAGTTGCGCGGAGCTTATCCAGTTCAACGCGCTATGTCCGCTAAACCGTTCGCGTTCACTCATTGATCTCAAACAGCTGCAGGCATTGTCCCATCAGCTCGGCAATCGTATCGAGTTGTACTTGGGCCTCTTTCCAGGCTCCGGCGTCCAAAGCGTCTCTTATACCGGGGAAAGAGTCGTGCTGGAACTTCAAGAGATGCCCGCTTTCATCATGCAGCTCGGGAACTTCCAACTGGTTGCCAAACAGCTGGTTGTGATACCATGGGCGTTCGTATATCCCATTGCCAGACTGTAAAACTTTTTGGAGCAGAGCCAGTTTTTGGTTCCAATCCCACCGGTTCACAGCAACTAGGTTCGGCTCAGAGCCGGCGTCAGCGTTCACAATCTGGTTCCATGTCTCGATAAAAGACTGCTGCTCTCGGCCAATGGTCTTGAACCTGATCAGAGCACTCTCGAAACCCGAGAGATCCAGCTGATCCGACGCTCCCGCTTGCGATATCTTGAGATCAGCGTACGAACGCAGATCCTTGGCATTCTTGTTGATGCTCGACACGAGGCTGTAGATATCGAATGGAATGATCGGTTTTTCCGTCAGTTGCAAAATCACTCTCGCCAAAACGTTGACTAAAGTTTTATGGTAACTCATTTGCGGGTCGATCTCGTTCTTCTTGAAGTTGCTAAAAGTGTCCAAACACGAGTTTTTCAGGTAGTTTTTGTTGTCCTTGTCCTTAAACTTGATCTCCAAAGAAGGCATACCATAGTGGGCCATAAAAGGCAGGTAATTTCTCGTAGGGTCGGTCAGCGAATGGAAATTCTGGTCCCAAACGTTGGTCAGGGTCTTGTTCTGGCGAGGATCGTCCACCTCAGACAGGCTTTCCTTGATCAGTGAGTACAGAATCGGGTCTGCGCCCACCTCGAGTTCGGATCCCGAGATTGCGTCGCTCAAGTCAATGTACGCATATCCTTGTCTCTTTAGGTACTCGTGCTTCGACAGAGCAAAATAGGTCGATCCAGCCTGGTTGTAGTCGGTACCAGAAAAGGAGACAAAATAAATCGATCGAAGTGGCTTCCATTTGAGCTTATGCGCCATGCTGGAGAACACTTCAATCAACTCCAGCATAACGGCAGTCCCCGTGCTGTCTACAGCTCCGTAACATGGCGAGTCCCTGGAAGCTCCCACTATAATGGCCAAATTGTCCTGCTCTGAGCCTGGGAGCTTACCAATAACGTTCCAAATCTCCTTGTTCATTCTCTGGATTGGCTTGTTTGAGAAATCGATTTGGAAATCACTGGATCCAGTCCAGATTTCCACGGTCTTGCTCTCCAATGTGACATCCCACTCCTTAATTCTCTCTCCGTGCGTCTTGACTCTTTCCATGATCGTCTTGAAATCCCTCCAGGAGATCGGGATGCTGGGTATCTTGGGCGTGGAGTTCGTCGAGCTCCACATTACATTTAGGTCAAAGTAATCGGGAATCTTATCCGTCACTCCGTCGCCGGGACAAACCATGTTTCCGGTAGAGTAATCAGCTGAGGCCACAGGCTCTCTTTGGATCGAATTCATTGTGTAACCTGACGAAATGTTTGGATCACTTATGAAAAGGATCGCTTTCGCCTGGTTTTGCTCCGCGTGAATCAACTTCTTGGACTCTGCAATGATTCCACCATATTTGACAATCACAATCGAGTCCTTGACCTCCACTCCTCGATCCTTCAGCAATTGAAAGTCTGTTTGCGTTCCGTAATTTGCATACACGAACTTTCCTTTTGCATCTCCGAGCATCGAGCCGGGATTGAATGCCAATTGTATGACTCCATTGGGTGATTCACTGTGAGTCTGTTCTTCCGTTTCTTCCCTTTTATTCTCTTCAATCTCCTCTTCCAGCGAACAACTATGCAGAACTTCACCCTCCTTATCCAAAAGCTTCACGTAAGCCTCGTTTGGATAGTTTACAAATGCCTTGAGCTTCGAGTCCCTGTCCAACTGGATTGCAGAGTCGCTCACAATCTCCTGGATGTATCTCGCCAAAGCCAAGTCGCCTGCCGTTCCAGCCATGTGCGGCATCGACGACAGATATTCCAAGTTCTCCTCAAGCCTGTTGACATCGATGTGGGTGCTCACAAAGTCACGGAGCTTGCGGGCGTCATAGAAGTCGCCGTAGTATGAGCCGACTCCATCCGGATACATTCCCGACATTGACACCACATAAATGATCGTTCCCATGAAAAAAACGTATACGAGTCGCTTGATGATCAACGGGTTCCCCACACGAGCGATATAGGACTCCAGTTTGGTGTTTATCAATCGGTACAGCTCGTAAACCGGATCCAACGCATTGTTGATCGGACGGAAAAATCTAGCATTGAAGTTTTTGGCGAAATCGCCGGCTTTGTGGAACAACTCTCGCGGACTTAGCCGATTGGCACGCTCTTCAGCCACTTCGGACTCAATCTCAAACTGTTGGAACTCGTCTTGTTGCCCAAAGTGGGTAGAATCGCCTACGTCTGATGGGGGTAACGAGGCGTAGTCGGGAGGAAGATCTGTGGGAATTTCGTCTGAACTTGGGGGATTGATTTGGCCTCCGGGCAGCTCCGTATACGCGCCATCTCTATTCATACTGCACGTGTTCAGAGAGAGAAGTTGAAGGAAAGTGAACGGATATCAATTTGATTGAGGCTAAAGAACATTCCTTCTTCCTGTTGCCACTTTTCATGAAAAAAAATACCGGAAACGAGCCCTTTTTTTTTGACTGAAAAATGTATATCGTCTCCTATTTTTTTTTTTCTGGTGAACTAAGATACATTTAGCACAGCCCTCATCTGGACAAGACTGTTCATACAATACAACAAGTGATTCCGCAAATCCGCTCAAATTCTCCACGATGAAGAGCTACAACATAGCGTGAGTTGCATTCTTGTCCCAAGCTTCCCCACAGCTACTAACATCAACACTGTTCTGCCGTTCAGCATGATCTCAGACTTCTTCTACCCACAGCCAGGTGGAGTCGAGCTGCATATCTACCACCTTTCGCAACGCCTAATCGCGAGAGGCCACTCGGTCATTGTGGTAACGCACGCATACGGAGACAGAACCGGCGTCAGAACGCTTACCAACGGCCTGAAAGTCTATTACGTGCCCTTCATGGTGCTCTACAGAGAAACCACGTTTCCCACTGTTTTCTCGCTGTTCCCGATCCTGAGGCAGATCTTCATTCGGGAGTCCATTGACCTCGTGCACGGTCACGGAACGTTCTCATCGATGTGCCACGAAGCCATCTTCCACGCCAACACGATGGGCCTCAAAACAGTGTTTACAGACCATTCGTTGTTCGGCTTTGCTGACGTAAACTCCATTCTCGGCAACAAACTTTTGAAATTCACGCTAACAGACATTGGTCACGTGATCTGCGTCAGCCATACGTGCAAGGAAAACACCGTTCTCAGGGCATCTTTAGACCCTTCATCGGTGTCTGTGATCCCCAATGCTGTTGTCTGCAATGATTTCAAGCCTGCCAAAGTGAAACCATCGCTCGATAAGATCACTGTTGTCGTGATCTCGAGGTTGTTCCAAAATAAGGGTGCAGATCTGCTCACAGCTATCATCCCAAGACTCTGCATGAGCAGACAGGACATCAACTTCCTTATTGCCGGAGATGGCCCCAAATTCATTGATTTCGAACAAATGAGGGAGAAGTACCAGCTGCAAGACCGTGTTGAGCTGATTGGAAGCATTCGCCACGAGCAAGTCAGAGATATCATGGTGCAAGGACACATCTACTTGCACGCTTCCTTGACAGAGGCATTTGGAACTGTGCTTGTGGAAGCTGCCTCATGTGGCCTGCTGGTGGTGACCACCAAAGTGGGTGGGATTCCCGAGGTTCTCCCCACAAAAATGACCGTGTTCTCCAACCCAGACGAAGATTCTCTCGTTGAAGCTGTCAACTCGGCAGTGAAAAAGCTCAAAGAAAACAAAATAGACACTTCAGGATTCCACGATGAGATCAAGAAGATGTACGATTGGAACGACATTGCACGCAGGACAGAAAAAGTCTACAATCTCGTATACAACACCAAGAATTCAGACCTCCTCAACAGGCTCATAAAGTACTACAGTTGCGGGCCTTGGGCCGGTCTGCTGTTCATTCTCTGCCTGGTGACTGACATCTTCCTGCTGCAAGTCCTGAATTGGGTGTGGCCAGCAGATGAAGTGGACAAGGCCAAAAAATGGCCAAATAAGGCCATAAATCAGGGTCAGCCAAATTAGGGTCTGAATTTCTTCGCTCTTATACCACATTAATACACGCGCTTTACTATATTCTCAAACATCAAATCCATGTACCGGTCCGAAAGCCTGTTGTGTTGTTCTGCCGAAACTGGAACTGCCATAAATGGTTTGGATTCTAGCAACTCTCTCGCTTTTTTAGTCAGTAGAAACTCTTTTCGTCTCATTCTTTCAAAAGACCCAAATTTACGACCAACATCTTCCCTTGACAGCCATGCCAGGTCACAATTGCGCTCTCCAGAACCCACGTTCTTGGAGTTTGTGATTCTCGTTACCAGATCCCTCAACTTTGCTATCTCGTAAATCAACTGCGACTTCTTGATGTTCTGCAGTTCCTCCATTATGTCGCCGGTCGTATCTCCGCCATACAGTCTCAGTTTTTTCTCTGTGTCGCTCAGTTTGGCCGCCGTCTCATGTTGTTCCCGTGTAACGCTGGCAATACTTTGAGTCAGCTCGTCGTTTTGCAGCTTCAATTCCTTGAGCTCGTTCGTGGTCTCAATCAGCGTGGATTCGTCCACTTTGTGTTTGTTCAGCTTTGACTGAAGAATTGATATCTTGAGATTGAGCTCATTGATGATGTCTTTACTATCATCAGTGACTGCTGTATCATGCGAAGACTCTTGCGTGTTCGCAACAATCTCATTGTTGGTCCACCACTCTGTCTTTGCTGCGCCCATTGTCTCAACAGTGAGATCCCCGAGTGCGTTTGAGATCTCAGCAGGTGAAAGACGAATTGAAAAGTTCTTGATAGAGGACTCAGAAGCACTTTCCAAGCTCAAACAAACCTCAGCTATGTGCTCATAAGTTGAGTCGATACCATCTAACTCCACACTTGGGGTCTCCATGATTCCCAGGTTCTTCTCCCTGAGCTGCTCAAGCTGATCTATCTTGTCCCGCAGCGACTGTCCAACTTGTGATAAAGTCTCAAGCACCTCAAAATGTGACTTTCTAATGCCGAGAATAGTCATTCCTTTCTGGATCAACTCAGTCATGAGAGTTCCGTATTTGACTCGGTTCAAAGATAGTTTCAAATCCCGCAAGATCGCTTCCCGGTTCTGGACGTAGATACTCGACCTCAGGTCAAATTTCAAATCAAGAAAAAAGTCATTTTTGTCGAATCTCGTCTCAAACTCCTCAAAGTAACGATCGACCTGTCGGCGGAGATCTTTGCAAGGCTCATTGCAAAACATGAGAAGCTGAATCATCTGATCTGATTCGACCTTTGACTTACCCAGCTCAAACGCATTCTTCAAGTAGCCGAACTGAATGCTGTAGTCCTCAAATGTGTTGATCTCCTTGTTGGAAAGCGCCAGAAAGTGCTCCTCGAAAAGGTGGCATGAAGTTCGCAGTTTCAACAACTGAAACAAATCAACCAAATTTTGGGAAACAGGTGGGAGCTGAGTTAGAAAATTGGTATATTCCATTATCGAAGACCGTTCAACTTGTCCCATCAAAGAGTGAAGTTTCAGCCGCGATCTGATGGCCTTCAAGTGAGAGTTTTCGTGCCTCAGATTCATGATTATTGTTTCAGGGTCTCCACCTTGCTTCGGTTCGCTAACTTTCTCGCGATTGAGCCTTTTGAGCATCTCTTCCAACCTTGCATTCTTGGACTTCATTTCCTCTACCTCGTGCTTCTTGACTTCTAGTTGCTTCTCCAGGCGGTCTATATCTTCTCTGAGGTCTTCTTCAATTTCCAAGTGGCCTTTCTCCAGGTCTCCGTCCAGCTCCTGGAGCTTTTCGAGCTCGGATACCATTGTCTCCAAAGCACTGATTCTGCTGGAGTACTCCATATTTTGCTCTGTGAGCTTCTCAATGATGGCTTCAGAGTCGGCCAAGTTGTCCAATTGGTCTTGAAGCTGTGTGTTTGTATTTTGCAAAGCTTTCAATTGAGATTGACACTGTTCGTATTTGGCCTGTATGTCCCCGATCTGAGTTGCTTTCAACTTCAGGTCAATTGTATGGTCATTTAAGGATGATCGATCGTTGACGGGTGATGAGAGGAGGCTTTGTGGTTTGTCAGACACCGTTGATGAGGTGGTCACGTGACCGAGCTGATTCTCGATCTGCTGGCAATTGTCTCGTAAGCTCGTGGACTGCAGTTTCAGCTGCTCGATCTGCTGTTCCAGGATGTCTTTCTCAATTGTCTGGTGCTCCAATTGCTCTTCCAAAAGGGAAACGTCTTGTTCCAGTCCGCTGTTGGCCTGATTGAGCTTGTCAACCTCTTCGTAGAGCTTCTGCAGCTTGGTCTCGAGAACACGAATGATCCCTTTTAGCCTGTTCTCTGTCTGAGAGTCTGGACTTTCCACGATCATTGTAGGGCGCACAAAGACTCCGTATAGGCCATTGTTTTTGGAGCAACTAAAGTATCTCTTACCTTCTATCGATCCATCGTTCTTTCCCTCCGGCTCGTCGAGCTCGATTCCGACCCATTCGCCCGGCTGGATATGGATATCGCCCACATATCTAACAACTCCGCACAGGCCTGTTTTGAGTGTCACTCTTCGACCCACTTCGTAAGACATCGTGCACGTGAGGCACTCCAGCATAAGCCTGTTGACATCACCATGAATGTTGCAGTATCTTTTGAGGAAGGTTTTTGAAGGCTCGCGAAATTTGTGAAGAATCACGAAAAAATTCGAGATAAAAATATATCTTGAATCATCCAAAGACGCGTGTGTTTGAGAAGAATAGGCGTTCTTGTGAAGCTTGATACTGATTATTGTGAAGCTTTAAGCACTACAACTACCCCTGAAATCACCTTTGGAAAAGGTCACCTTTTGAATATTCCATTGACTGCAGAATGAGCTCGGGACCGACGATAAATAAGAGTGGACGACAAATGAAAGCTGAGCTGCTCAATGAGCAGAAACAAGAGATCAGAGAGGCGGTAAGTGCCAGAGTATCTCGCGGCCAACCTCATTCAATACTAACGCACCTAGTTTTCTCTGTTTGATATGAACAACGATGGGTTTTTGGACTACCATGAGCTGAAAGTGGCGCTGAGAGCGCTAGGGTTCGACATGTCAAAGCGCGAAGTGTTGGACATAATCGAGGAATATGACACAGACAACAGAAAGCTGATAGGGTACGAAGACTTTTACAGATACGTGGGCAGCAAGATCATCGAGCGGGATCCAGTGGACGAGATCAAGCGTGCTTTCCGGCTGTTCGATGATGACAACACGGGCAAGATCAGCCTGCGAAACCTCAGAAGAGTTGCCAAAGAGCTGGGTGAGAACCTCACAGACGACGAACTGCGCGCCATGATCGATGAGTTCGATCTTGATGAAGATGGGGAGATTAACGAAGAGGAGTTTATCAACATTTGCACCGAGAATTGATTTTGCTGATGTCTAAGTAATAAATACGGGCTGTTCCGAACGGGCGGCTCACCCAAGAAAATCAAAAATTAGGGAAAATTATAAATTCAGCATATTTAAAAAACCAGGGATTTTAAATCTTTCACGCTACATCAATTTATCCCTTTTTCATCATCAAGTAACCCAATTGAATATTATTCACCATGAAAGACACGCATGACTTCGATTTCTTCCAGAAAGAGCTCTCTGAATGTTCGTTTAGCGACTCGGACGTGGAAATGGGACAGTTCGAAGGTATCGGCGCCTCCATTTCTGCGCCGACTCACGCTCGTAGACACCACCAACCCGTCGAGTACGCAATCGGAGTGTGTTTGACCTGCGTACCGGTGGCCATACTGTTCTATCTCAACTGGATTGACCGAACCTACATTATCGGGGAGCTGACGAGACAGGAAGCCGTTCTCAGGCTCGAATCATACCGCTCTCACTCACCAATGTTGACTTTCATAAGTTTCATTATATCCCTTTTTGGCCTTGACAACATTTTGGGCAGTGAAGCTGCTCCTCCATACACTGCTTTTGCCACCATGTACCTAGTGAGCATCTGGACGCAGGCTTCCTTGCTGATAGTGCAGATTGTTGGGATTGTCAGCGAGATGCACGTGACTGACGAGTGGAGTTGGTCTGTTGGAGTGTTGGTGGCAGTGCTACTTCTATGTGCTTGTGGCGCTTTTCACAGTCTAGCCAAAACCACCGGTAAGGAGAATCACCTTAATACCCAGTTTGACATGGCGCACTGCCGAAGCGGTTTGCTGCTACTCGGATTCTTCCACGCCTGGTTGACGGCGTTTGGTTGTCTTTTTGAGCTGTGCCAGTACTCCACCACCAACCTGAACGAAATGCTGGACTACTACGGGGTCTTGGGAGCACGTCCCCTGTACCTTGTGATTGTGCACGTGAGTACAATGGTGGTGATTGGATCGTTACTACTGACGAACTTCCTTTGCTGTCTGGTCTTTGACATGTCGATGCCGTGGGTTTTGAACCAGGACTCGCCGCTACTGAGGATGATGGCGGTCCCGTTTGTGGCTTGTTCCGTCGTTGGGGTTTTACAAAACGAATGGGGAACGCTTTTTGCCAACCGGCTGTAGGCATGCAAGCTGGGGGCGTTGAGAAGTTTGCAGAGTGGTGAGTCCCAGTCTGGCCTGGTTAGACTCGATTGAGCTTGCCTTGGTAAATCTGCACCGCCACCTGGCGCGGCACCAGCCGAGCACCGCCACATTTATTAGCCTGCAGATTTTCGTTTTCACATACATACTCAATGCCCCGACTTCCCCGGGCGATCTTTCGAGCGAACCGCAAACCGCGGACCGATTAGTCTAGTTTTACATAATTTTGCAGAAAACCTTACGTAAGTAAAGGCCGCCCGCGCGGACGGGAGCGTGCGCGTGTGCGTGGGCGGCGGGCCAAAGTAGTATTTTCGGGCGGCGGTAGGGTGCGGCTGCGCAGTTCTGGCGCTTCGCGCTTCGCGCTCGCCCGGTACATCCGTACACCATCATGGAACTTGTTGATCCGTTGCAGCTGTGCTGGTGGGGTTTGGAGTTTTTTTTCAAATGTTAGGGACAAATGTCGGAATTTAGGAAAAAAGTTGTTTAGACAAGTATATACAAACCGTTGTCACAACTTGCAATTGCAACATTTGGTACATACGCACACCAGAATGAGAGGTATCGCCAAGACAAGCAGCCTTTTTGGCTCCACTATGATCCGTTCGTCGGTCTCCCGGGCCGTGAGACACGCCTCTTCGGAGACTGGTGCCACTATGATGACTGTGAGAGATGCCTTGAACACTGCCATGCAAGAGGAGCTCGACAGAGACCCAGATGTTTTCCTCATGGGAGAGGAAGTTGCACAGTATAACGGTGCTTACAAGATCTCCAGAGGTCTTTTGGACAAGTTTGGACCAAAGAGAATCATTGATACTCCAATTACCGAGATGGGATTCACCGGATTGTGTGTTGGTGCTTCTTTGTCTGGATTGAAGCCAATTTGTGAGTTCATGACTTTCAACTTTGCCATGCAATCGATTGACCACATCATCAACTCTGCTGCCAAGACTTACTACATGTCTGGTGGTAAGCAACCATGTAACATCACTTTCAGAGGTCCAAACGGTGCTGCTGCCGGTGTTGCTGCTCAACACTCTCAAGACTATGCTGCTTGGTACGGTTCCATTCCAGGTTTGAAGGTGATCTCTCCTTTCTCTTCTGAGGACTACAAGGGATTGATGAAGGCTGCTATCAGAGACCCAAACCCTGTTGTCTTCCTCGAGAACGAGCTGTTGTACGGTGAGTCTTTCCCAATGTCCGAGGAGGCAATGTCTCCAGATTTTGTTCTGCCAATCGGTAAGGCCAAGGTCGAGCTCGAAGGTACCGACGTTTCGATCATTTCCCACTCGAGAAACCTTACCTTCTGTCTCGAAGCCGCCCAGGTGGTGAAGGAGAAGTACGGTGTTTCTTGTGAGGTTTTGAACCTTAGATCTATCAAGCCTATGGACGTTGACGCCATCATCGAGACCATCAAGAAGACTAACCACGCTATCACCGTCGAGGCTGCATTCCCAGCCTTTGGTGTTGGTTCCGAGATCTGTGCCCAGGTGATGGAGTCTGAGGCCCTTGACTACTTGGACGCTCCAATTGAGAGAGTCACTGGTTGCGAGGTCCCAACCCCATATGCTAAGGAGTTGGAGGACTTTGCCTTCCCAGACACCCCAACCGTGGTGAGAGGTATCGAGAAGGTCCTGTCTTTGGGCGAGTTCGCCTAAACGAGACCCATGACGAGTCAGCGACGAGCAGACCAAGCCAACGTCTATCGTCCGTGGTTCGACCGGATCGGTAATTGTACATACTCCGGGTATAGAAAAGTAACAGGAGATGAAAAGAACGAAGAACGCTGGCTACGGCTGTGAAACGGGACAAAGCAGTAGTTGTGAGGGATTTACTAATTGACAACGATGATAAAACCATAATCCCAAGCCTGTGTTCGCCCAGTCGAAGTGATTATTGGAAACTCTCTTTCAGGTAGCCAAAATTGGTCAGATTTCGAATTTGAACAATCGAACCCGGCCTCACCTCTCAGATCAATCACAAACCCGCCTCGATGTTGCGACAGAGGTCCACCGGGTGGTGTATACTCACGGATTTCTTTGTGCACGCTGAATATTTCGGCATTTACTGGTCCTTCCGGAGCAGATTGCATTTCTCGGGATCAAATCACGAAGCAAAAATCCGGGGTAAAATAGTTTCAATTTTTGAAAAATTCGCATAATCAGGCTCGAACAAATTTCAACTCGACTACTTCCAAAGTGCCGACAGAGGCCAAACAAACTCCACTCACTTACATGGAAATCTAGCATTCTTGGTTCGTACACGGTGCAAGTTCTATACATGTCAAACTGTTGTGAACAGTTCGAGTCTACTCATTGCGCTTGTCCACACGAGCCTTCACCCTCTCCAGACTCATTTTGACATCTCCCTTCTGGAAGTGGTCAAGATTGTAGTATCTTGGAGCCAGCTCGATCAGCCACTCAGGCTTGATCGAGGTGACGGTCCTGATGTAGTTTTTGGAGGTGAGGACAAACTCGTTGTAGATCACCCACTCGTCCTGCTGTGCCAAGACCGTCGAAGGGTGGATCAGAACGTCCTGATTGTCCTTGACGGTGATGTAGCCTTTGCCGGCGCTCTTCTTCTTGGCCACCTGCATAAAGAATCCAGCCACAAGTGCCTTGCGGATGTTCACGTAATAATGGGGATGGTCGAAATCGGTCGAGTTCAGCTCCAAGTCGGATCTCTCCATGATTCTAGACAGCTGGTACCGCACGCTATCCGCCGACTTGAGCGAACGGTACGACAAGTAGTGTGCTTTGCACCATTTTTGGAGTCCCATCTCGGTAGCCTCGTCGGACTTGAACGCATGATACACGTTGAGAAGCGTCAGATGGTCTCCGTCCTCGTGGGCGAACAGGTTCTTGGCCTCGTCAGCAGCCTTGCGGGCAGAGGCTCCCGATGGACGCACGAAAACGCTCGGAACAGAGAGCATGGCCACAATGCTCAGAATCTCTTCCGAACAGCCAAACTCGGGAGATCCGATCAGAAGAACAGCCAGCATCGGGTCAAGAGGGAACGAGGACGCCAGGCGACCCAAGGCAGTCAGGTTTCCGGCATCGTCCAGACAGCCGAGGTAGTTCAGCTCTTCCAGAGCACGCATCATTGTTTCTGGAGCAGGGGGGTCCATGAAATCGAAGTGGACCAGATCGTCCACTTTCAGCTTCTTGAGCTCCAGAACCACAGAGGCGAGGTTGCTTCTGAGAATCTCGGGATAACTCTGCTCGATCAGCTCTTTCTTGAAGGCCTCTTCTGTGTAGAGACGGAAACACTTTCCTGGCCTCGTACGACCAGCTCTACCTGCACGCTGCTGGGCAGAGGCTTTAGAGATCGGCGACACAAGCAAAGACTCCACACGGACACGAGGATTATACACTTTCTGTTTGGAGAATCCAGGATCCACCACGTACACGATTCCGTCGATGGTCAGCGAAGTCTCGGCAATGTTGGTCGAGACGATGACTTTTCTTCCTGGACGTCCGCCTGGTTTGTAAGGCTCAGGGGCGGGCTCGAAGATCCTTTGCTGCTGGTGCGGAGGTAGGGAACCGTACAGAGGATACACGGAAAGAGGACCACAGCCTTCTTCACGCACGAGATGGTCTCCTTCGAGAGCGATCTTACGACAGGATTCCTCGATCTCCTCCTCACCAGTCAAGAAAAGCAGAATGTCTCCTTTCTCCTCGGTGGCATGGATCTGCAAAACAGTACGAATAGCAGCGTCCAAATAGTCTCTCTGGAACTCAGGAGTGTAGTAGATTTCCACAGGGTAGGTACGACCAGGAACAGCCAGCAACGGAGCCTCGTTGAAGTAGGACTGGAACTTTTCGGCATCCAACGTGGCAGACATGATGATGATCTTGAGATCGCGTCTTCTGACACTCAGCTGCTTCAGAAGACCCATCAGAATATCCGTGGCCAAGGTTCTCTCGTGAGCCTCGTCCAGAATGACACAGGAGTATCTTGTCAGCTCGTTATCCTCCATAATCTCTCTCAAAAGCATACCGTCGGTCATGTACTTGAGAATTGTCTTTTGCGACGTCTTGTTCTCGAATCTGATGCTGTAACCAACCTCCTCGCCCAACTCAACGTCCATCTCGTCTGCCACTCTCGCAGCAACAGACATCGCAGCAACTCTTCTCGGTTGTGTACAGGCCACCTGGGTGCCTTTCAAATGCGGCATGTCGTCATACAGAACAAACTGAGGGATCTGCGTGGTCTTACCAGAACCGGTCTCACCAACAAAAACCATCACCTGTGTGTTTTGGAAGATCCTCAGAAACTCATCTCTCTGAGCATGAACAGGGAGATCCCGTCTCACTTTCAGAATGTCGAAATACTTCTTGCTGAACGAACGGCCGGTAAATGGATTGTTCTGGCCATCCTCGAGTTGCTGGGCGTACTTGGCGTCCGTCTTGTTGCGTCTGGCGATGTTGAACTCTCCACCATCATGGGCAACCAGCTCAGGTCTCTTTTCACGCAATGGGTGTTTTTCCAGCTCTTTCTCTGCCTTTTCCGCAGCCTGTTCAGGCACAGACGTCCCAGCCACCTTGGACTTCTTCTTGGGTCTTTCCACGTCGCTCATGGTGTGAAATTGTGGGGAGCAGGGAGTTGTGAAGTTGGATCAAGTTGGAGTGATAAAGGTGAAGAGATTGAAATAAAAAAAAAAAAAAAAAAAAAAAAATCAAAATAAATCATTTTTTTTTTACAA
>PPKO02000075.1:0-18473 GCA_003706155.2 Ogataea glucozyma
CCAAGGGGTGCATTACTTTCAAATTCCCAGGTCTGCCTTACCAACGGCTTCTATCCCAAATAGCCCCTCACGCCCCGGCTGCCCACTCAATAATCAAGCTACTAAAATATCCAGGCCAATCAAAACACTGCAGCTGGCAAATGCCCATCCCAAATAGCCCCTCACGCCCCAACATTTCGTTACCCGTTCCATCGTCAACTACTCACCATCAACGGGTGCATAAATGTATCTACTCTTATAATCACCTATCTCTTGGCAAATACTCATCCCAAATAGCCCCTCACACCCAGCTGTCTCTCTTGTAAACGCGTAAACCAATAATTCGTATACTTAACAACCCACCTATCCCATGCAAGTCAACGGGTGCTCCATCAAATCTGGTCGTTCTTGTCAAATTACTGCAACTAGCCCGTCCGCATCAATGTATCCACATTCAAATAAATTGCTCCTTATCCCAGGGCATCCCCACACCCCAGCTAGCCGGTTTGTAAATGCGTAAGCGCATCTAGCACCACTATGCAAAGCTAGTGTTAAGCACTTCCCAGCTGGTTTACAAATGCGGCGTCCATTTCAAGGGTTGTCACAATATCCCAAATTCAAGCTCCTCCCAACCAATCGGTAAAGGTACATGGGTGCTGTACTTATCCTGCAATACAGCATTCCCGGAATACCACTTACACAGGTTCAAAGCCACGTTCGGTAAACGTCTTCTCTCGTTCCAATACATCCTCAATCTTGTCCAGGCTCCTCGGAATATTCAATCACCAAGCCATGTATCCTATCACAGGTAAGCCAGTCTGTTAATGGCCATACCCCACAAATATGCAAAATTACTATCCTACCATGTCCGGTAACCAATCAGCTAGTTCGCAGCAGCTAAGTGTTATTATCCCTCAAACAGCACTCCCCGGAATACACTTACATGGGCGTAACAATCTACCTCTACTACGCTTCCTCCAGTTCACAGCCACGGTAAGCACCTTCTCTCGCTTCAAAACACTTCAAATCCCCTTTGTGGTATTGCACGCAGCCTTCATATCAATAGCCGCGTAACGCCTACCATCTAACGGATTACTTACTCCCCGGTTAGCTAGTTTGCAACAGCTACTCAATTCCCAGCTGGCTTATGTGCATCCCCATGTTTCTCCCTTCTAATAACCATATCATCTCTTCTACCAAATAAAGCAGCGCAGGTTTCCCCATTCATCAGGATATTCGGATCACCCACTCACCAAGGGGCTATGTAACCTCAAATCAACTACGTCTTGTTTGGCCTGCTAGCCATTATCAATCGCCATCCACCCATTTAACAAGCTAGTATGTATCCACACAGTCAAAGGACATGCCCCATGTAGCACTAAATTGCATTGCTCTTCGCCGGTATCTAAAACACCCGTTCCGCAAGCTAGTAAGCAATCATGTAATGTAGCACCCCATCGTGCAAATACCCTTTCATCAAACAGCACATTCTAAGCAACTCATCTCTCCATCTTGAGCAGTCGCTCTTATCCCGTCTTCGGTATTCAAGTATCACATCCGGCATGCTAGTAAGTATCCACTATGTAGCACCCCATTTCCAAGCGCGCGGTGTATGTACCAATCCGCAGTATATAAAGCATCCCCACACCCCAGCTGGAGTATTTGGCAAGGGGTGTAAACCACAGGACCCAACTTCGTGCACCCTTACACCCCGGCCTGCCCTTTCAAAACATGCTTCTACCAACCAGGTAGGGGCTGTCGTCATGTTCAACAATTTGCAAATATTCTCAATTGAGGGCTAGTGCCTGTGCCATTGTCAAATGCAACATTCAAACCCTCTGCGGTATCCGGGAACCCTTATACTGAGGGTGCACGCACGTACTCCCATCGTGGGGTCCAATTTAGTCGTTCTCCGTACATCCTCAAATCCATGTTCCATCATACTAAAGCACCGTTGCTTATTTAAATGCACCCAAACACCCCGGCTAGCCCATCTGGAATACGCTTATACTAGCCAAGTTAGGAGGGGCTATCATCCGTGCACCTGCTGTGGTGCCCTAATTTGATCTCTTGCAAACACCCTTCAATTGAAGGCCACATGCTTTCTAACCTGTCCCATTGAGTACAGCGTTCTCACTTATCCCAAAAACACCATCCAATCTCTTCTGCGGTATCTAAAATACCCTTATACTGATGGTGCACGCATGTACTCCCATCGTGGGAACCAATGTAATCGTACTTCGTACATCCTCGAATCAGCATCCACATTCCATTTCACAGTTCCATCATATTAAAGCAACGTTGCTTATTCAAATGCACCTCAAAACCCCCGGCTAGCCCTCTTGGTTTTACCAACCAGGTCAGGAAGGGCCATCATCCATGCACCTTCTGCTGTACCCCATTTTTGGTAATCTACAAATACCCTCAAATTGGGGGGCATATGCTTTCTGAGTTATCCCATCAATTCAAGCATTCTCGCTTATCCCAATGCCATATCAAAACGCCCTATGCGGTATCTGGAATACCATTCTATAAGGGGGTGCCCAAATGTACCCCCATCGCAGGACCCCTTTTTACCGTTCACCATACATACCCAATCAGCATCCACCTTACATTTCACAATGCCATCATGGTAAAGGAACGTTTCTGATTCCAGCGCACCCTCACAGCCCGTCTTCCTTACTTTGAACATGCTTCTACCAACAAGGGTCAACATCCGTGCACGGTCTGTGGTGCACTTTTTCATACGCGTGCAAACACCCTCAAATCAACATCCATATTGCATTTCACAGTTCCATCTAAGTAAAGCAGTTATTCTCTTTCATATGCACCCCCACAGCCTGTCAAGCCCTCTCGGATCAAGCTTCTGCCAACCAAGTCGGGAGGGGCAAACATCCGTACACTGTCTGCGGTACCCCTTTTTAATTATCTGCAAACACCCTCAAATTGAGGGCCACATGTCGTTCAACTTGTCCGGCTAACTAGAGCATTCTTTCTTATCCTGAAGCCATATACTAACCCCCTCTGCGGTATCTGATATATCCTTTTACTGAGGGGCGCCCAAATGTACTCCCATCGCAGGACCCATTTTTACCTAATACCTTACATCCTCAAATCTGTTCCCACTTTACATATCACGGTCCCATCTAACTTAAGCCGTCTTCCGCTTTCTTTTGCACCCCCTCTCCCAGTCTTGCCTATTCTAAAACATGCTTTCATCAATCAGGTTAGGGAGGGCCATCATCGGTGTCCCCCATTTTAATACTCTGCAAGCACCCGTAAACTGAGGGCTTCATTTTCTCTAACCTGTCCCATTGATTGAAGCATTCCCTCTTATCTCAAAGCCATGTACTAACCCCCTCTGCGGTGTCCAAAATAACTTTCTGCCAAAAGGTGCAAAAATGCACTTCCATCCCAGGACCCCTTTTCAACGTACACCGCACACCCTCAAATCAGTATCCACATTACATGCAACAGTTCCAACTAACTAATGCAACGTTTCTAATTCCAGCGCACCCCCACAGCCTGTCAAACCCTCTTGGATCATGCCTCTATCAATCAACTTAGGAGGGGGCAACATCCGTGCACCTTCTGTTGTACCCTTTTTCATACTCCTGCAAACACCCTCAAATTGTACGGCATGTCCCATGTAACTTACTCCATTATATAAAGCATCCTCTTTAATTCCATTCCCCCCTCTTGCCAGGTTCTAGGATCTCTGGAATACCCATTTGCCAAGGGGTGCAAAACCAATTTTCCATCTCAGGACCCCATTTCCATACTCGTGCAAACATCCTCAAATCATTACTCATGTTAAATATCAAAATTCCTCATGGTAAAGCAGTGTTTCTGATTCCAGCGCACCCTCACACTCCGTCTTTTCCACTTTGCAACATACTTTTATCAACCAGGTTAGGAGGGGCCAACATCCGCGCATCTTCCGCGGTACCCTTTTTCCTAATTGTGCAAACGCCCTTAAATCGGACGGAATGTTCCATGTAACTTGTTCCATTATATAAAGCATCCTTTCTGATTCAATTCCCCTACTCCCAAACTTCCTAGGACTTCTGGAACACCCGTTTGCTTCGGGGTGCAAAAATCGGATTTCCATCACAGGACCCCATTTTCCTACTCCTGCAAACATCCTCAATTCAACATCCCCATCACATTTCCCAGTTCCATCTAACTAATGCAATGTTTCTGTTTCATATGCACCCCCAAACTCCATAGTGCTCCTCTCGAGTCATGCTTTTACCAATCAAGTTAGGAGGGGCCAACATCCGTGCACCTTCTGCTGTACCCTTTTTCATACTCGTGCAAACACCCTCGAATCGGACGGCATGTCCCATGTAACTTAATCCATTATATAAAGCACTCGCTCTTATCCCATTCCCCCCCTCCCAATCATTCTAGGACTTCTGGAATACCCATTTGCAAAGGGGTGCCAAATCGAATTTCCACCCCTGGACCCAAATTTTCATGCTCGTGCAAACATCCTCAGATCATTACTCAAGTTACATATCACAATTCCATCTTAGTAAAGCAGCGCTTCTGATTTCAGCGCACCCAGACAGCCTTTCAGGCCTTCTCGGATCATGCTTCTACCATTCAAGTTAGGAAAGGCCAACATCCGTGCACATTCCGGCATACCCCATTTTGATAATTCGCAAATTTTCTCAAATCGAAGGGCCTGATCTCCGTAACTCGCTTTCCTATATAAAGCGTTTTTTCTCTTCCCATCCCCCCTTCTTGCCGCATTCTAGGAATTCTGGAATACCCATTTGCCATGGGGTGTAAAAATGCATTTCCATCCCAGGACCCCAATTTTCATACTCCTGCAACCACCCCTAAATCATCATTAAATCCACATTTCACAGTTCCATCATAGCAAAGCCCTCTTTGGCTTTCTTTTGCAACCCCCTAAACCCCATCTAGGCCTCTCAAATCTGATTCTATCTACCAGGCTAGGAGGGGCCAACATCCGTGCACATTCCGGCATACCCCATTTTGATACTTTCCAAATACCCTCAAATCAAAACCATATTCCATGTAACTTGACCCATTATATAAAGCATCCTCTCTCATCCTATCCCCCCTTTTGTACGTAATCTAGGATCTCTGAAATATCCATTTACTGAGGGGTGCAAAATCGGATTTCCACCCCTGGACCCCATTTCCATACTCGTGCAAACATCCTCAAATCATAATCCACAATACTGGTAACGATCCCAACTGAATAAGCCGCCCTTCGCTTTCTTTTGCACCCCCAAACTCCATTTAACCTCTTCTGAACAAGCTTTCATCAACCTGGCTAGGAGGGGCCATCATCCGTGCACAGGTTGTTGTACCATTTTTCATACTCGTGCAAACACCCTTTAATTGATGGCTACATGGTCTCCAACTTGTGCCATTAATCAAAGCATTCTCTCTCATCACAAACCAACATTGAAACCCCTTCTGCGGTATCTGAAATAACTTTTACTGAGGGGGATAAAATTACATTCCCATCCGAGGACCCCATTTTCTTACTCCTGCAAACATCCTCAAATCAAAATCCACCTTACATTTCACACTTTCATCTTAGTAAAACAGCGCTTCTGATTCCAGCGCACCTGGACAGCCTGTCAGGCCTTATCGGATCATGCTTGTACCAACCAAGTAGGGATAGGCCAACATCCGTGCACTGTCTGTTGTACCCATTTTTCATACTCGTGCAAACACCCTCAAATCGGATGGAATGTTCCATGTAACTTGTTCCATTATATAAAGCAATCGCTCTCATCTCATCCCCCCCTCTTGCCAGGTTCTAGGATCTCTGGAATACTTGTTTGCCATGGGGTGCAAAACCGGATTTCCATCTCAGGACCCCATTTCCATACTCGTGCAAGCTTCCTCAAATCAACATCCCCATCACATTTCTCAGTTCCATCTAACTAAAGCTGCGCTTCTGATTCCAGCGCACCCCCACATTCTGCCATGCCTTCTCGGGTCATGCTTCTACCAACCAGGTTGGAAATGGTCAACATCCGCGCATTTTCGGCGGTACCCATTTTTCATACTAGTGTAAACACCCTCAAATCGGAAGGCCTGATCTCCGTAACTTATTCCATTATATAAAGCATCCTCTCTTATCCGATTCCCCCCTCTTGCCACGTTCTAGGGCTTCTGGAATATCCTTTTACTGAGGGGTGCCAAATCGGATTTCCACCCCTGGATCCCATTTTTCATACTCCTCCAAACACCCTCAAATCGGAGGGCCTGATCTACGCAACTTATACCAATATATAAAGCAACCTCTCTCTTCACATCCCCCCTCCTTGCCACATTCTAGGATCTCTGGAAACCTCCTTTGCCAAGGGGTGTAAAAATGTATTTCCATCCCAGGACCCCATTTTCATAATCCTGCAAACACCCCTAAATCAAATCCCAAATTACATTTCACAGTTCCATCATAGTAAAGCCCTCTTTGGCTTTCTTTTGGAACCCCCCAAACCCCAAATATCCCTTCCGAGCAGCAGTTCCTATTTTAGGTGGAACCAACCACGCACCCCCTTCGGACTACACCATCCACCCCCAATTCAAATTCCCACACTACATGTAACAATCTCATCTGATTAATCCTGCTTTGCTGATTCTTCTGCACCCCCACACCCCTTATAGGCGCTCTGGAAAGTCAATCTACGAATCAGTGTACTCGTATATCACCATTCCAATCAAGCATCCCCCATCCCAAACACCCCCAAACACAAAGCTACACCATCCAATTCATATTCCACTGATTAATGCCTGCTCGCTTATCCCAATCAACCCTTAACATCATTTCTCCGGCATCTGAAATACCCATTTACCAACGGCTTTCCCTCTAGATCCCCCTCCACGTGGCGCTCCAGCACGTGACACAAATTTTGATCCCCTTTTGAACTCGCCATCACGTGACTGCCACTGCCTGACCGAGCCGTGAAAAATAAAAAATGCCCCGCGCCAGATTTGAACCCGCGCCTCGGGGGGTGCCCGCCGGCCGCTCTCCCGCCTCGGCCAAGGGGGCTGTCGCCGGCGCCGGGCAAAATCTACCTGGATATACCGTGTACCAAATAACTCCGCCAAAAATTGAGTACCACACTACCTTATCCCCCTACATTAGTATGGCGACAAACTTTTCCGGGCTGAGGGCGGAAAAGTTTGTCGGTACGAGGATTCATGCACAAACTTTTCCGGCCCCATAGTAAATTAGTATGGCGTTTTCGCGAAAACAAACTTTTCCCAAAACACAGTATTGTGATGGTTCTCTTGCTTTCAGAGATTATAAACCTCTCTTTGTGGAATGAGATCCCAATTATTCGGCCTTCAATTTTGGTATTGTAAACGCTATAAAAATTTCTTAGTTACCTTTTGAAATCTTACTAGCCATTTTCCGAAATTTGTTTGAACACGCTGTACTCTCTACATGAGCAAATCCATATCAATAACGTAGTTGATGAATCCTTTTCTCTCGAAGACTATACTTCTTGCATTGTGGAATGGATTCCCAATTGTTTGGCCTTTGTCATTGGAATTGTAAATACCGTAAAAATCGCTTTTTGAAATTTTACTAGCGATTTTCCTCAAATTTGTTTTTAGCAGGCTGTAGTTTCTACATGAGCAATTATGATTCGATAACACAGTAGAAGGATCTCTTCCTCTTTAATATTATGCATCCCGCTTCGTGAAATGGATTTCCAATTATTCGGCCTCTAATATCACAGTTGTAAATACTATATACATGTCTCTAAAATTTTGCTAACCATATTCAACCATTTTTTTACCAAGCACGCTATTTGGACTACATGAGCAATTATCAATCAACAACCCAGTTGAAGGATCTCTTTCACTTCAAGATCATATATCTCGCTTTGTGGAATGGTTTTTTCAATTATTTGGCCTCAAATTTCAGGATTGTAAATACTATAAATTTTACTCAGTCGGTTTTCCAAAATTTTACTAGCCATTTCAATCAATTATTTATCAGACACGCTGTACCTTCTATTTGAGCAATTATGAGTCGATAATACAGTTGATGACTCTCTTCCTCTTGAAGATCTTAATCATTCCTTTGTGGAACGGATTTCCAATCATTCGAGCTTCAACATCGGTATTGTAAATACTATAAAAAACACTCAGTCAAATTTTCAACTTTTACTAGCCATTTTCTTCAAGTTTTACTAGACACGCTGTACTCTCTACATAAGCAATTATGAATCAATAATAGAGTTGATGACTCTCTTCCTCTTGAATATCATACTTCCCGCTTTGTGGAATGGATTTCCAATCATTCGGCCGCTAATATTAGTATTGTAAATACTGTAAAAATCAAAATTTGAAATTTTACTAGCCATTTTCCACAATTGTTTTGTAACACGCTGTACTTTCGACATCAGCAAATCCGTATCAATAACGCAGTTGATGAATCGCTATCTCTTGAAGATTATACTCCTTGCTTTGTGGATTGGATCTCCAATTGTCTGGCCTCAAATTTTCGTATTGTAAATACTATGAAATTCTCTCACTCGGTTTTCAAAATCTTACTAGCCAATTTCTTCAGCTTTTACTACACACGCTGTACTTTCTACATAAGCAATTATGGATCAATAATACAGTTGAAGGGTCTTTTCTTCTTGAATATCATACTTCCCGCTCTGTGGTATGAATTTCCAATTATTTGGCCTTCAACATCGAAACTGTAAATACTATAAAAATCAAAATTTGAATTTTTACTAGCCATTCTCCTCAATTATTTTTTAGCACGCTGTACTTTCTATATGAGCAATTATCCTTCAACAACACAGTTGAAAGATCTCTTCTTCTTGAAGATTATACTTCTCGCCCTGTGGAATGGAAATCCAATCATTCGGCCTTCGAACTTGGTATTGTAAATGCTATAAAATTTACTCAGTCACTTTCTGGAATTTTATTAACCATTTTTCATCAAGTTTTATCAACATGCTGTACCTTCGACATGAGCAAATCCGTATCATTAACACAGATGATGAATCGTTATATCATGAAGATTATATTTTCCCCTTTGTAGAATGGATATTCAGTTATTTGGCCTCTGTTATCGGAATTGTAAATACTATATGCCTCTATCTGAAATCTCACTAGCCATATTCCACTTTTTTTTTTTTTGAACACGCTGTTTGAACTAAATGAGCAATCATGGATCAATAACACAGTTGATGATTCTCTTTCTCGTAGAATTTATGGTTCATGTTTTGTGGAATGGATTTCCAGTTATTTAGCCTTCAATATCGGTACTGTAAATACCATAAAAATCACTCAGTCGATTTTTCAAATTTTACTAGCCATTTTCATCAGTTTTTACTAGACACGCTGTACTTTCTACATCAGCGATTATCAATCGATACCACAGATGAAAGATCCCTTCCTTTTAGAGATCATACCTCTCGCTCTGTGGATTGGATATCCAATTATTTGACCTTCAATATCAAAACTGTAAATACTATATGAAAATCTCTGGAATCGTATTAGCCAATTTCATTGGTTTTTACTAGACACGCTGAACTTTCTACATCAGCAATTTTCAATCAAGACCACAGATGAAGGATCTCTTCCTTTTAAAGATCATACTCCTCGCTTTGTGGATTGGATTTCCAATTATTGGGCATTCAAACTCATCGTGTAAGCGCTCATATATACGTTTCCGTAAAATTTTTATAGCTCATCAATTTTTTGCCAGACACGCTGTTTGGAGAGCAAATACATATTGGTAACACAGTTGATGACTCTCTTCCTTTTGGAGTTATATAGACTAAGAGTTAATACATCTCGCTTGGTGGAATACATACCCGCTTATTCGGTATATAGCTCGTTGGAACGCTCCGAGTGGGTCCCATAAAACTACCCAAACTCGAGTGGTTTCCAAAATCTTACGTAAACATATCGCAAAAAATTTCCCTAAACCAAAAAATAAGAGCATCACCACCTAAAAAGGTGTTTTCACGATTTTTTGATGCCTTGTAATTCAATAACCGATTAGGGGAGGCCCATACGGAAAAGCATGGATCGGGTCTGTTCACTCGTGGCAATTGGGTGCGCCAATCGGTGTGGGGAATTTCCAATTTCTCGACCCCCAAAATAGAAGGTTAAATTGCTTGCCAACTTTCCCTGGCCTATACCCAGGGAATTTGACGAACCTCGAGAATTTCATAAAGTTGTCCCAAAACACATGTATCGGATCGCATAATCACGGCGGATCGAACGATGTTAGTTTCGTTATTTCGTTCGGAGTGGTTAATGAGTTGTGGATCAACAAAGGAGGAATGAGCGCGATCAAAAAAAAATTTCAACCTCACCAAGTCTATACGAGAAGGACACCCACCTGAACTATGAAGCTTTAACATTATATATTACCGGACAAGTAAATGGATTACAATATTCCACTGTAGGTCGTTCGGCTAGAAATGATCAAAATTAATTGTGTTGACTATTCGTGTGTTGTAGAACATGAACTTGTCCATGTCTCTCCCATCGTATAGAGAATATTTAGCATTCATGTCTCAAAAATACGTATAGCAAACTTTTTTCTAGCAATGTAAACAAACTTTAGTGTCCCTGTGTGTTTTCTGGTTGTGCAACCTCAACCAGCTCGTCGTCGCTGTTCAGCTCAAAGAACAGGCGCCGTCTCTTAGCTGCGCCCTCTCTACTACGTGTCCTCTTTTGGGGCGATATCTCTGGCTCGACATCCTCCTGTTTGACCTTCACCGGTCTCGGTCTGAGATTTCTTTGAGGAGAATCCTCGTAGAATGATGTTGCCGGGGAGGTCTGGACTTGGCTTGTGAAAGAATCATCGTTCTCATCGTTGTCTCCTTCGTCGCTGGCATCACTGGTGTACATAGTAGGAGTGCTGGGCAAGTCAGGCCCGGTGGAGTCAAATCTAGTTGACTCGGTGGATTCCAATTCCAATCTTGATGGCTCGTTGGAGTTCTCATTGGCAATCTGGTTACTAGTTTGCTCAATGGAAGTCACGTTGGCAACCTCGTTATGATTCGGCTCAACGGAATTCCTCTCGACATTCTCGATACCATTCGACTCAATGGACATTCCTTCAGCGTTCTCGATACCATTCGACTCGATGGAATCATCCTCGGCGTTCTCGGACTCGTTGGTCTCTCTTTCAATGATAGACGACTCAATGGAATTCCTTTCAACAATCTCGATACTAGTCGGCTCGTTGGAAGCCTCATTAGCAATCTCAGTACGATTCGACTCAATAGAGTTCCTTCTAGCAATCTCGATAACATTCGGCTCGTTGGTCTCTTCTCTAATAATAGTCGACTCAACGGAACTTCTTTCAACGATCTCAATACCAGTGGAATCCCGTTCAATGGGACTTCCTTCAATGCTTTCCGGCTCGATCGATTCATCATCCGAGGATGCGGACGTCGTCGAGTCCTCGTCAGCCTGCTGGTGCTCGATCGCTTCCTCCACCACCCCCTCCACCTCCGCGATTGCCTCCTCTTCCCGATACCTCCTCAGGCGTTCCGTAAATGGATCCTCAAAATCATCATAGCTCTCCTCCGGCTGAGGAGGGCGTGCAAGGCCGGTAACCTCTTCCAGAGTAATTCCATCCTCCAATTCAACCTCCTCCTCCTCAAATGGGTTATCCAGCGTCAAGTGCACCCCCTCATCCTCAACCATCACGATATCCCCATTCAAAATCTTCATCCACTCCTTGTGGATATACAACATGATGGCAAACTTGGGTACGGTAAAGAATCCCAGACGCTCGGAGGTGTTGTACTGGTTCCGAGCAGTGTTTGTGGAGTGAGAATAAGCCAGCTGGAGTGCAGTGGAGATGGTGGACGAGCACGGCTCGGTGAAGACAATCGAGTCGTTCTTCCGATGGACGTTGTTAGCGAACTCTGCGCAGACCTTCTCGGAGTAGATTTGGCACTGGATGTTGCGCCATTGGTTGAACTTGATTGGAATCCCCATCTGCTTGACGATTTCCTCGGGAACTTTCCGATTATTCTTCAACAGAAACAACTTCTTATCAAAGACGTTGAAACGCGACGGTGCCAGTTGCATGGCGGCATATCGGAACGGCCCAAAGAGGACAAGCGCAGTCGACCACATCTCCTTGTCGGTGATAAACCTCGGAATGCAGTCGGTGTTCGTCATAAGTGTCGACTTGGCAAAGACGAGACACGCATTCTCCTTATCCCAATACAATGACCGAACGCAATCCCCAGAGCCGTCGTACAGCATCTGCTCGATCTCAGTGCCTCGAATATGGCCATTGACCATTGAAAGGTACGCCGCCATCAGGTAGTTCATCCGGACAATGGCTTCGACGATGTCGCCGCGTTTCTGCAAGGGGAGATCCTCCTTCTCGATAAGACTCTTGTAAAACCCTTCCACCACCCCTGGCCGGCGCATCTGCACTCGCTGGATCACGTTCTGGCCATGCGAGAGAAACCCATCGTTCATCCTCGTGACGTTCGCCAAGTAACTGTTGAAAGAGAAGTCGCCTTTTGTGAAATTGATGAGCTCGAAAGAAAACTAGATCTCATTTGAGCACGCCATACGCAGAACCACAAAATATTCAAACTCTATTTCGACAGATCGGTGCAAACGAATCAGAGTCTGGACTCTTTTATAAGCTCGTTTGGCACCACCAGCTGCCTTATACGAGTCATCATCTTCTCAGTGCCATCGCAAGTCCATTATATACCTGTATATTCAACAAAAAATATACCCTCAATTGCAAAAAATCGCGTATTTTAATTTGAGCAGTTGCACCCCGGCTGGCATTTCCAGGGATAGCACAGCGACAAACTCTCGCGTAAGGGCCTGAAATATGGTAGGAGCGTAGTTGTGGGAGTCTCCACTAGTAAACCCTGGCCAAGTACTAGGGAGTTCGACTCTTCAGGATATCCCGGAAAGCGGTTTTCCCAGAGTTGCGTCCCCACTTACACATGAACGATATTCTCTCGTAATACGTTATTCAGTTGGACGACCCGTATACTCGCTTCTATGAAGGTTGCCTTCAAATGTGAACTTCTGTCTTATCTCTCATACTTGGGGTATGTCTTAAACCAAGTACAGTATACATCACCTTCGTACGGCGAGCTTCACGACTTCATTGAGCCGAGTACCCACTGGAAATGGCTGACCTCAAACAAGCTAGGAGAGTATCATCCAATTCATATCCCAATACTCCGAGGACCGCCTCCCAATAATCACGTCTCATAACCGGACTCTACACCGATAACCCGAAATCAAGAGCAGCAGCTACATGAAAGTAAATTCCCCCGCATCAGCACAGCTCTCGTTAACCAGCGCGTTGGACGAACCAAATCAAGTACCCAGAAACTTTCGAGGGTTCCCTGCATTGACAAACGCATCTGGAGTATCTCAGACACCCAGTTGACACCTGGCAAACTGGCTACTTGGAGAACCGGAATAGGGAGTGCTCCCGCACCCAAACACACACTGAGTGATTGGAGTACCACCCTGGTCTGAATGGCTGGTCTGCCTGGGTCAGGACACCAATGGGAGTTGAATATGTTGCCTGGTATCAGCTGTGTGCCTTCTTGAATGATCACCATTTGCTAGTGTTAAAAATAAACATAAAATTACGTATGTCGACACTAGCTCCAACTGATTGTTGTGATGTCCACTACTACATAAGCATGCTGATGGGATCACACCAATGTGTTGTGGTTGGGAGCATCATTGTCCACGCTGTACGAATCTAGAAGAAGAAGAAAGAGAGACCTAGTACACCATCATTCAATGAGTATCATGAACAAACTTGGGAGTGTTCAAGAACCAGTCGTGTTTGACGACCTAACAAGTCGGCAGACTAGTAAGATGATTATTTGGCTGCACTGGGAACTGCTAGTTCAAATCAGTCAGACATGTAGCAACTGACATATAAACCCTGTCACTCAGCAATCAACGAATTCTGGTAGGCACGGCCCAGCATAACTTGGAGAAGTCAGATTGGTATTTTCAACGACCAGACTGGTTAATAAGCAGTCTAGTAAGTTCCTTCACACCTATTTGACTGCACTGTAGACTGCTGGTTTGAGTTGACAAATAACGACTAACCTATTTGGTTGTTCCTTCGCAATTGAAGATTGCTGGTAGGGATCACTGAGATAGGAAAACTAAAACGCTCACTTCTGATTGAATTGATCGAGTGCCTTGACAATTGCTGGTAGAAGTCACTGCGATAGTATAATCAAATCGATCATTTTGATTGAATTGGACGACTGCCTCTTGTCGCAGAGTTGATTTCGACTGTCGAATTCGTTGTTGACTGCTGCTTCTGCATCCTCCCAGATTGGTATCTGTTTGGGCGAATGCTGTGCACTCCCACGTCGAATAACAACTCTGACTGGTCTAACCAGCAGTCCAATCATGCTGTTCTGTCAACTGGTCATTGTGTTGTCAAATCAACTGGATAACAGACACTATTGAAGATAAACCATTACCCCATAAAGAAGTATACAATTCAATCAAATTATTTACAGCAAAAAAAAAAATCCTCGAGGGTGTAGAGAAGTTTTGCAGAATTCCGATATTCACCGAGTTACGTAAGTGGACCTGGCAGCTCGTATAACCTAATCCCCTTTGTAGCGTGCAGGTGCATCTGCATATGCAACTTGCAATCTCCAAATTACCACTAATTTATCATGCGTTAGCGTCGATCAGCCCCTCGATTTCTATCTACTTATAAAGCCCACTTTCCCACTCTGAGAGAATTGGACATCTACATTTCCCATCATTTAGCGGGCAGGACGGAGTCACACGTCCTCCCCTATTTTTTTTTTGGTTTTCTTTATGAAACGCAGACAAAAAGCAAAACACAACATACTAATCAACTGATAAGCGGACTTTTCATATTCTTTCAATTCGTGAAATGGTTATCAGCTTGTTCTTTTCCGAGTCAGCTCGCGGCCAGTGATTGGTGGAGTAGTTGGACTGGAGGGAAGCGTAGCGTCGTTCTCGGAGCTCGCGGTGTCGTCGGAGCCCTCGAACTGTGGCGCAATCCCACATATCTGACCACAAGCGTGATGGCCGGTTCGGGAGTTGCAAGATCTTTCAAGACAATCACCGGTTGATTTGGTTCTCCCGACTCCTCCTCTCGCACCGCCCTCTCGCGGACTTCTTCCGGGTCTTGGTACTCAACCTCCTCATCCTCGTCATCGTCGTCGTCAGTTCCCGGGACGCCGAGCTTCTAACTCGCTTGGCTTGGGCCGCTCCTGGGCGTCCGAGGTTGCCATAGTGGTACCAGTGGAGAGTGAACGTCATCACAATTTTGTCTTGACCGAAAAAGAGAGTATCGAACGAGGTGTTGTATAGGAATTCCCTGGTGTTGCCCGTGTGTCCAGCCATGTGGTCTGCCGCAGCACTATAACCGTTTGTGGAAGGACGTGCACAGCCTTTATTTGAGCGAGCAAACTGCGAAGCTGATTGTAAGCTATGAGTATCTGGGCAATCTTGACAAGGGCAGGCAGCGTGCGTGGGTCCTTACAGAAAGTCAGGAACAGTCCATTTGATAGAGCCACACTATGACGGTCAACGATCCCCTCGCTAGTGATGAACCGTGAACGACCGTGTATAGTTAAATGAGATCGTGTTTGTTACTCTTGGTAAAAATCTTGTTTGGTTAGCTCACTAACCTCGTCGACCAACTCCAGGGTCTCGGAAACCACGGCTCGGGGCCAGAGACGGACGAGTATGTGTCCGCAGGGCATGGGTCCTGATGACCAACCCTTGATGAGGAAATTGAGAGGTCCAAGCGTCCAACAACAGCCTACCTGCAAGGCAGACCTTTGAAATACATGATAAAAGCAGACTCAACAGGAGAATAATCGGAAGACAATGATGCACTCATAGATAAGCAAACGACGAGTAATCTTCAAGTATGCCAAACAGTGATGATGATACGCTCGTCGGTTGGAGATATGCGGGGAAGCGGTGTAGTGATCATAGTCACTTGATCTCCTGGGTCTCTGTTTGTAGTCCGCTGAAACAGTCCGGGCTCGCGGTCGTCGTCGTCGTCGTCACAGATCCAAAAAAGTTCATAGTTCAAGATAGTTTTTGAGGCCTGGGAAACGTGGGCATAGTCTACAATCAAAAGGCGATGCAATTCTGCGTGCAGTATGTATTAGCCGAGGCAGCGGCGAGCGCGCTGGGCATAAAATCGAAACCGCTAAGTTTCGGAAATAGTATACGCCAAGTTTCCGGAAACTCGCCGTCACTCGGCTGCTGTGAATTGACTCTCCAGCTCAAGGAAGCTTGAAGAACACTAGATCCTGTTCCCCGGGGTTCTCTATGTATTTCAATGGACCAAAATAGTGGCCAAGTTCAGGGCACTAACGCCGACGAGATTTTGGTCTCTCTACTCGGTTTACGTAAGTGCTCGACGCTTTAGTGGGCCGCGTGAGCAGCTGGGTTCCGCTTGGATTACGTAAACACTTACGCTTGACAAAAGATTTCAAATCAGAAAATAGCACTGTGAAAGTGCAGGCACCAGGATGCATGTATAAAGCCATTCCAGGCCGTGCTTTGTAATTCCTGCATTCCCAGTGACTGAAGCATTTGTGGATTGCGAATGTACATTGTACATCAATTCAATCGCAGATACGGACCTGAAGTCATGCCCCTCCAGCCTCGGCAAGCCAATCAAAATTATCTGCTTCATCCAGTTCCTTTATGTGCCGAGTACGCTTAGTGACGTGTGGACTAACACGGAACGGGCGATAAGTCCAGAGAAGTGTTGCGCTACCACGGGAATAGCCAAGCGAATCCCTAACTGGGAAGCTACTAAATCAGCCAGTCTTCCTGCAGAGTGTACAAATCGAACGTAATTCACAATCCACGTATTCTCAGATGATCTCTGATTTTTCCGATCACTTTCCGATGATTCTGAATAACCATAAACCGGCAGAGCAGATCACTATCGCAATCGTATCGGACTCAAGGGATTGACAATGACTTGATTAGTAAGACCAGTTGCTTACAAATCCGATGGCGGAGGCTAACGTAGTATACAACGATGGCCGTTTGCGAATGCAACAACGTTCTCAACTTACTCCACACTATATGAAGATGACAAAATCCTCAATGTTGATCACCCTATGGAACGTCATTTGAGTTTTTCAGGGCTGCGCGGAAAGCACACTGCAGAGAAATCATTGAGAAACCATTACTCAAGCTTGGACAGCGCTCTGTTCAATAAAGGTCGTACTTCAGCAATGAAAGTGAACGACGTGTGCAAATTGCTTGTTTCCCAGTACGGCAGAGGTATGAGTTCAATATAGCTGTAGGGAAAGCAAGATCGAAACCGCAATGTACTCCTTGAGCAAATTCAAACTCAGCAAATACGGCTGATCATCATCAAGCGTGTATCCCACCGCTTAGTACTTCTCGATCATGACGTGGAACAATCGTCCATTGCTCCTCACATCGCTCGAGCATGCTGACAATCAAAAAACTGCTCGATGTTTTTGAATTAATGAAAGTTCGCAGATGGCACCAGTCATTAATCGTTTCACTCCCCGTCACCAAATCTCCCGCGAACACGAAGAACTGTGCATCTCGTGCGTTGACTCGTGATTGCTAGGAACAGGCGATACTACCCAAGACTCCATCTCGTATGACCCCTCTGCGCTGAGTGTACTGATGAGCTTTTGCAAATGAACATCAAGTTCAAAAAAAGTGGAATTTTCTTGCAAAGAGGATATATCATGGAAACAGCCCAATACCCTAGACACATTGAATTTCGGTCCAAAACTCATTCAGTTATCAATTTATTGCAACCACCCAAAAAGAGAAATGCTTGCCGCTTATCTCACAACCCTTGCATTTTGCAAATCAAACACGCATTGGATATTTGTTCTATCTTTGGGTACATAGAGTCAAGATTCCACTTCCGTCAGTCTGGAGGTTATTCAACTCCGATGAACCCCCGCCGCCACACCACATTCCAGCAACACATACGTGGAAGCACCATCGAAACTCAAACAGCTCACTTTGCTTATCCCATACTGAAGAAGTCACAGGAGCTTGATAAGTATCGCGTTGCACAAAAGTTGCCTAATTTATACTCGAATTTCCAGATGGTCACGGTTCCAAAGAAACACTCATATAAATGCGGCTGCTCCCCCCCAGGATCGTTCAAATCAATAATCCACTTCCAACCACAACCATGAGCATCTGTGAGCTTCCCCTTGAGCTTTGGGCTCTCATTACTCCTCATTTATCTCCGTCGGACGTTCAGCATCTGGTTGAATCCAGCAAGTCACTATGCAGGCTGAAAAACGACTGTATCTGGGAGCCGTGGACAGATGAAAAATTGGCTGACTGGGGTATTCCCAAAGTTACCAACTACGGGCATTACATTTCAAACAGAAAAAGGGAACACCAATGGATTGATGAAATCGAAGATGTGCTCAATAGAATTATTGAAACGCCTGTTGTTA
>PPKO02000076.1:0-18402 GCA_003706155.2 Ogataea glucozyma
ACTTTGCCAGGTTTCTGCACGAGCACCTGCAGAGCTCCAGCATGGAGCGGCCGGTCCACGCGATCTCGCCGCCCCCGCCCGCCCTGCCAGCCCTGCCAGCCCCGCCCGCCGCCAAAGCCTGGCACATCTACGTCAACCCCTCGATCGTGGTGAACTCGCCGCTGTCGACGCTGTCGCCCGTCGGAAAGCAGCTCTACGAGTACTACCGGGACAGGCTGTCGACGGTGGTGTCGTCGGTCCCCAGAGAGGAAAACATGTACCTCAACACGTTTCTGCCGATGGCGCACTACGACCGAGGGGTGCTGTACGGGCTGCTGGCGTGGAGCGCGTTCCACATGGGCGGCGCCAAGATGGAGAAACAGGGCGACTACTACATCTCGAAGGCGATCAGCTGCGTGGCCAAGCGGCCGCTGGTGGCGGGCCAGGGCGGGCTGGAAGATTACAAGGAGGTGATCGAGCCCGTGGACGACTCGGACGAGGACGTGGTGAGGGAGGGCGAGGCGGAGGCGCCCGGGCTGCTGAGCATGGACGACCGGATCAGCCTGCGGCTGGCGTCGTTTCTGATTCTGTGCGGCGCGGAGATCTGCAAGGGAGACGTGTCGAAGTGGTCCAAGTACCTGAACTACGGGGCCGAGCTGATCCGGCTGAAGGGCGGCGTGCGGGGCTTCAACGCCAGCAAGGACGAGCACTTTCTGATCACCAACTACGCGTACCACGACATGACCTCGGCGTCGGTGGTGGAGCAGAGGGGCCTGCACTTTGATCTGAGCGAGTACGAGCAGATGTGGGCTGCGTCGAACGAGATCGGGTTTCTGGACCCGCTGCACGGCGTGTCGTCGCCGATCTTCAAGATCCTGGCCGAGATCAACCGGCTGGTGATGGAGACGCGCATAGCGCTGAGACGGCTGGACGAGGGGGTGGGCGAGGAGTCGGGCAACTCTGGAGGGGTGGGCGAGGAGTCGGGCAACTCTGGAGGGGTGGACGAGGAGTCGGGCAACTCTGGAGGGGTGGACGAGGAGTCGGGCAACTCTGGAGGGGTGGATGAGTCGCCCAGCTCGACAGAAACGGGCAACTCGGGCAACTCGGGCAACTCGGGCAGTTTTACTAGCTCGGGCAGCCCCAGCAGCCCCAGCAGCCCCAGCAGCCCGAGTTGCCCGAGCTCGGCGTCCGATTTCTCTTCCTCCCCCATGGAGGTCTACGAGGACATTGTCAACGCCAGCCAGGCGCTGGACGGCCGGCTGAACGCCGCAAGGCCGAACTACCAGCTTCTGAACGGGCTGAGGCCGAAGGACTTTGAGTTCCAGCTGACGATGTTCGAGTGCTTCCAGCTGACGGCGAAGATCCACCTGCGGCAGTCGGTGCTGCGGCTCAACTCGGCGTCTCTGGAGATGCAGCATCTCGTGAGCCAGCTGACGCGGTCGCTGGACGTTTTGTTGGGGTCTCCCGTGGAGGCGTGTCTGTGTTTCCCGGTGTTTGTCACGGGGATGAACTGTGTGCGGAAGCGGGACCGCGAGCAGATAGACCAGCGTGTCAACGAGCTGGTGAAGCGGTACAAGTGGAAGAACGTGGTGAGGTGCCAGATCGTGATGAAGCAGGTCTGGCGGATGAACAGCGGGGGGACCAAGTGGGTGGACTGGTATGAGATTGTGAGGAGGTTGGGGTGGGATTTGAGTTTTGCGTGATCAGTAAATCAACGAGCGAATCAACGAGCGAAGCGAGTTGATGAGTGAGTTGATGAGCTAATCAATGAGCGAACTAGTTGATCAGATGATCAGCCAATCAATTGATTAGTCAATCAACTGATGAGCTGACAAATCAATGAGTAGACAAATCGATTGTTGATCAATTGATGAGCTGATGAATCAACGAATTGACAAATTGAACGTTGATCAGTCAACCCCGACCAGTTGACCCATCATCGAGTCCACCAATTCCCCAGTCTCCCATATCCTTTGATCACGTTGATCAGGCCGATGAGAGTAGATAAAAGTATTACATTTCGAGTGGATCTATTCAGTCCACCCATCAACGAGCGAGTCGCTTTGCTCGTCGTGCTCGTCGCTTCGCTATGCTCGCTCAATAAATAACATTACTTTATACAAAGCTCCATACATTCGCCAACCTCGGGCAACCTAGGGTAACCTCGGGCAACCTAGGGCAACCTAGGGCAAGCGCAGCTCGGGCAAGCGAATGTAAGCAACAGACGGACATTTTCTCCACTCGCTTCGCTAATCAACTCGCTACGCTCGTTGATTGGCTACGCTCGTTGATTGGCTACGCTCGTCAGACGCTCTCTAATACCCTCCATCACAATGCGCAATCCCTCCCTACTGCGGGTCAAATTCTCGTCAAACTTCGCCTTGGACCAGTTCTCGATCCTATTCTTGATTCCAAACCCGCTCCTGAAGCCGCTGGAAAAGCGCACGGTGACGCTGTTTGTGGTGACGTTGGCACACGGGTCCGACCGGTAGTGGTTGTACTCCTCGATGCGGATGATCTTGGTGTGGTCGAGGTTTCTGGTGTAGGTCTGCAGGGTCTTCTGCAGGGGGTCCACGACGGTGCGCTCGATGATCCACGAGGTTGTGATTTTCCCGAGAAACGGCTTGACCCACTGCGGCAGTCTGCCCGCCTTCATGATCAGCTTTGTCTGGTGCAGGCGGCCGTCTGCGTCGATGTGGCGGTCGATCGTGTCCACCGAGAGCACGTGTGCCGAGTACGGGTTGGGGTATCTGTTGAAGTAGGCCAGAGTGACCGTTTCGAAGTCGTGCGGGTACGAATGGGAGTTGTTGACGTAGAGCACCATGTGAGGGGACCAGTGTGAGGGCTGCGGGACTCGGACACACTCGGGGTTGTAGCGGATTTATAGGGTAGAGTCAGTGCTGATAATTTTTCACGCTAAAATTGAGCGAAATTGGAATTTGGTTAGTAAAAAAAAAGCCGTCATTGGTGGAGCGAATCAACGAGCGTAGCGAGGGCCCACGAGCGAAGCGAGTGGAGTAAATGTCAGGCGAATGAACAGGCGAATGAGCAGGCGAATGAGCGTAGCGAGTGGAGCACCCGTCCGTCTGGTCCATCTGGTTCGTCCTTGCTTGCCCGACCTTGCCCGAACTACGTGAAGTGAATGTGAGTTTGGATTACATTCTTGCACGGAACAATGACTTTTTAAATATTAAAGGTTGTCGTATATAAAGGTCCATAAGAATGCCGGCCTAGGTGTAGCTGTGAATTATAAAAGGTCCAGGATTTGCCGGGCGTGTATGATAGTGAATCAACGAGCGAAGCGGGTTGATTTGGGGAGCTAAATTGCTCGTTGATTTGCCCGCTGCTTTGCCCGATGGTTTGCCCGATGCTTTGCCCGATGGTTCCTCTCTCTTCGCTCATCAACTCGCTACGCTCGTTGATTCGCTCAGCTCTGCTTCGCCTTCCCCTTCTTATAACTATCCACATAAAACGCGGCAAACAAGAAAGTCAGCGGAGTGAGGTAAAACACATTGATAAAAATAGCCAGCGCCTGCTCGCTGGTGGAGATGCAGTGCTGGTACGTCCCGCTGAGCACGTCAAAGTACGTGACAAACATGTGCACCACGGCGAGCGAGCCTCCGAGCACAAACTGGGAGATCTGCAGCGACGTCAGCACCTGCTTGAACAGCTTAGGGAGCCGGATCCCCACGCACGACAGGCTGAAGTAAAAGTACATGATCGAGTGGATGAACGAGTTGAACACGACAAAGATCCAGATCGGCGCCGACGCGTACCGCGTGCCGGCCCACATCGACAGAATGGCTCCCGAGTGGTGGTACGTCTGCAGAAGCGACGACTGTCTGCCTTTGAGCAGAATGATGACCGTGTCCAGGATCTCGTAGTACTTGGACAGATAGAACAGGTACGAGTAGAACGACAGCCCTTTGAGAGACGGGCCCTTGTTGTACCACACGCCGTGGTCCAGGTCGCACACCGACTGCCAGAACATGTCTGTCGACGACAGCTTGTTCTGGTGCGAGTAGTACTTCTCGATCAAGCCCGGAATGAACTCGTGCGAGTTCACGTAGATGGACCCGAGCATCCCGGTGAGCGTCCACACCGAGTACACGCACAAAAACACGTTGTGGGCCAGCACCAGCAGCCTGAACGCCCGGGTCGTGGCCACCTTGTACGGGGCGGCGGGCAACTTTTTGGGGTTGCCCGGGACCGGTTGCCCGGGGAACTTCTTTTCGAACAGCGCAACCTGGCGTTTTCTCACCACCTGGTTGACGGCTTTGATCGAGAAGAAGTACGTCACGGCAACAAGGACCGGCGTGAAGCAGCTGAGCGACATCGGGTACAGCTTGTTGGCCACCAGGTCGCTCTGGAGGTCGAACGGGAACTGGTACACGGGCAGCGAGAGCCTCGGCAGCTTGAACACCTCCGCGGAAGGCCGCGGCGTCCACTGCACGAGACGGTCAACGGAGGATTCCAGCGAGGGCAGATTGAGGGACATTGTGGGGGGAGTGGGGGAAGGTGGGGGGAGGAGGAAAGTGAAGTGGGGGGTTTGAATAACGGTCGCACGGACAGCAGGTTCGCCTCGAGTGGGGGGGGAATTGGCCGCTTTTTCAATGAAGTAGCCAACGCACAACAACAGCTAACGAAAGAATGTCAGTCTTGCTCGAGAAGATCAATTCTGCTTAACTCCTCGAGCTCAAGATATCTCCAGAATGCAGAAATTAAACTATGTGGGATTCCGATCAAGTGCGTGCGGGACGTGCGGGAGCGTGCGGGAGCTTATTGTTCGCACAATAGGCACCGGATAGAACGGGGAACTAACAATCGCCGACTGCCCACGACGAAACCCGCTCGGCGCGCAGCGTTACCCGGCGCAGCGAGCTCCCTGCGCAGCGAGCTCCCGGTTTTCCCCGGACAATCGGGAGGATGATTGGCCGATAGCAAATGGGGGTGCAAGCGACAGAGTCTGGTGGGCAGACATGGCATGACATGGAGCCCTGAGCTTGCTTGGGCTTGGGTGAGGAGGGGAGGCCGACAAGATTTACTGTATTGGGAATTGCGGGCCGTATCTGGAAGAAACGGCTGTCCAATAAGCAGCCAAAAGCCAACCAGCCTCTCGGGATGAGGCAATGCGCACACAACCCCGCGGTGCTAGCGGAACCCCGCGCGGGGTCCCTGGGATCTCTTGCGAACGAGGCTGGAAGGAGGCGGGGGGATTGCGGCCGCCATGGGGAACGCCATCGCACCTGCGCCCGCGCGAAATACACTGAGAAAAAAAAAAGAAAAGAAGAGACGCACCCCGGGAACACCGGGGACCCCGAGCGGGCGAGAGCAGATATTCGCGGGGCAGGGAGGGTGGGGGGTGCAGAAAGGCCCGTGCTCTCCCCGCAGGCCCTGGCCTGCGGGCGCTGCGGGCTTTCCGGGGATTCTGTGGACCCGGAAAAACTTTTTTTTTCGGATCAACCGCCCCGCGCCCCACCATGGGGTGTGACGATGCTGTGCGCACCCGCAATGCGCTGTGTTGTGTGTTTTCTGCGGGTGGGCTGCTGCAATTCGACTTGACACGACCGCCATGTGTTTTTTCTCAGGAGCTTTTTCCCTCTGAATTGCATCTAGTGAGATTTGTAGTCATTCTTTTCTTTCGTTCCTTCTTGACATCAACATAGACACCCAAAAGTATGCAAACAGCTATGGAAAACACGGCCTCAGCAGTCTCAGCACCCGCAGCTGTTGCCGCTGGCGTGGCTGCCCCGTCTCCGCCTCTGGACGCCAAAGACAAGAAAGAAAACGACAGACCCTACCAGTGTCCCATGTGTGAGAAATCATTCCATCGCTTAGAACATCAGACTAGACACATCAGAACCCACACAGGAGAGAGACCACACCACTGTACATTTGCTGGCTGCTCCAAGAAGTTCTCACGTTCGGACGAGCTCACGAGGCATCTACGTATCCATACAAACCCTACAGTGAGAAAAAGACGTACAAAAGGCTCCAATATGCAAAATGGTAATAGTTTCCAGCTGGGAAACGGCCAACAACAACCACAAATGATCATGCCCATCGGTTACGATATGATGGGCCAGCCTATCTACCCACAGCCTGTGCCCATTTATATCCTACCGCAAGGCGCTGCCATTCCAATACCAACCAATGTGGGCTACCAAATGCCACAGAAAAATATCCAAGTTGCACAGCCACAGAGAGTTGCACAGCCACAAAATCAGCTGTCTGCACAGCCCCAATCCTCTCAATCTTCTCAACCTTCTCAAAACTCCCAACTTCAGTCTCTTTCACCACAACAACAACAACAAACGTCACCCAAAAGTCCCTCATTCCATCTTTTCGATAACAAGAAGTTCAGTTCCGTGAAGTCGACGCCGGCTCTAAACTCGTACTTTGGAAACTCCTCCCAACAGTTGAATCCACCATTCGAATTCACCCCGCCTCATTCTGGGCTTCCTTCAAGAACAAATTCTTCCAACTCCTTGAGATCTCTCGAGTCGGCCGCTGCAAACAATTCGTCGAGCACCACGCTTGTTTCTTATGGCTCTGGAACCCCGAATGGTAGTGCTACAAAGCATTCGATACCCCCTCTGACGTCGTTATCGTCGTTGCAGAGAATGACGCCGATCAGAATGAGCTCGTCGGGCTCTATTCCGAGGATGTCGTCAGTTTTGTCGCGTCGATCTGTGTCGTCTGCGTCGCTCTCGACGTTGATAAATGACGAAATGTCGCAAAGCAGAAAAAGATCGAGACCAAACTCACCCACGTTGCACAGCAATTCATCCTCTGATATTGTCGATAAGACGATGGCCATTTTCAACATAACGTCACCTTCCGAGACTCCTTTGACGACGCCGATGCAATCTCCCACCCTCAGACCAACGACTTTAACAACTTCAATGCAGCAGCAGCAGCAAAGCCAGCAGAGCCAGCAAAGCCAGCAAAACTCGGCTGTGCAGCTTCCTCCGATCAGCTCCATGATCAGCGGACTGGGAGACTTTGATCACGAACTTTTGCGCAGAAAAGTGAAACACAATCCGGACGACAGAGTCAAGGATATCCTTGACAGATCGATGTCACACTCGAGTTTGGCATCCTTGCACCAGAGTAGACAGGGCGAAAGTTTGGATGAAAGCCAAGGATTGCAAAGACCGGTCTTGGTCAAGAATGAATCGGGAAGTTCTGGTGGAATTTTGACGATTGGGAGTTTGGTGAATAAATAATCAACGAGCGGGACGGAATTTGTTCAGATGTGTCTGACTGAAAAGTTACCACGAACGTTGAGCGAGGTAGTTGAATAGACGTGATATGGTAGTGCCTAGTACCAGATACAAGTTGGTATCATCAGCACTACAAGGTGTTATAGTGAGAGTATGATATGATTGTCACCGATCACTCTGGTTCGCTTTTTTCGTTTGATTCGGGTTATGAGAACGCTGCTTCTTCTTTGCTGTACTATTACTACTCGCAGTTATAGTGTCACTTTAGTAAGTTTATAGGTGATGGTTAGATTAATATACAATGTGCTACGATTGAGAACGCGACGAGCAAACAACGAGCTCCGCTCGTCGTCAGGTATAATAATGGGTTCTGAAAAGAGGCAACAGCCAGGGATTACTGACAAATCCCGGTAATCTTTGATGATCCCTGGTGATCACTTGAAAACACTCGCTCATCGCTAGCGCAAACCCGCCTTGCTCAACTTCACCTTCGCCTGAATCGGCTCCATGATGCCCTTATTGCCATCTGCTCCCAAAGCTTCTCCCTTCTGCCATCCCAGTTTCTCCAGTAACCTTCTACCCACATTATCCTGGCCGATCTCGGGAGCAGAAGCTGCAACGAAGTCTCCCTCTTTTGGAGCCCAATTGCTCTTCCCTCCCTCCTTTGGACTCTTCTTTCTCTTATTCTTGAGCTCCATGATCTCATCTTTGGAAAGATGAACATCAGTGCGTCTGAAAATGGGTCTCTGTCTCAAAGTTCTTTCGATTTGCCGGTAATCGGGACTTGATCTATATGTTCTTTTGTGTTTGATCACCACAACATGAGATTTTGGTCCCTTACCAAAGGTCCGAGGCTTGAGTCGATAACATTCGGCCAGTTTCCGCAAAGTCTTGATCCCATGGGGATCCAGTGGGGGGAATCTCATGGTCTCCCGATCTGGATCGCCATAGAATTGGTCGAATTCGTGTCTCATTTCTCGCACGTGTAACTCAAAAGGATATTTGTGAAGCAGCATGTCCACTAATGGGTGATCAGGATCACCGAGATCACCATTTTGTCTTTTCTTGGCCTTTCCGACCTGTCTAGCTGCAAATTGCTGCATCAACTCCAAACGAAACTCCACATCTTCCAGATCATTGAAATCCAGTTTCTTGTTCTTGCCACGGCCTTTGGTGGCTATCGATCTGGTGTTCACCTCGATTGGATCATCTATAATTCGAGGTTTGCTTTTGCTGAATTGTAGTAGCTGGTGGATCCCGTCGTCGTCGTCATCTTCTTCTTCTTCCTCGTCTTCGCTAGAGTCAGGAATTTCCATATCAAAGTCCTTGTTCGTTGGCTCCTCCTCCTCTGGTAATAACTTTGCGGTGATGAACTTGATGAAAGCATCCATTCGGTGCTCGGGAAGTCCATTGTCCATCAATACGTCCTCGAATTCGTCTCTTGACCACCATTTGAAGTCGTCAAAACCAAAGAGAAGCGCCGATTTGGCATAGAATTGCATGTTCTGAGGTCCTGCTCCAAGTCGAACGTTCTCAACCTGAAGTTGCGACACGTCAAAGGCCTCGTAGTCTTCAGGAAGAAATCCAAAGTCAGGATCACCAGAAGCAGCTTGATCATCATTACCATCGCTGTGATCACCGGAATCATCACTTTGATCATCTTCATCATCTTCATCATCACCATCGCTATCCTTCCATTCCCGCATATTCTCAATGTAATCACTAAATCCACTCTCATCGCTTTCATCACTTTCCAAATCACTCAGACCCTCTTCGAATCCAAAGTTCCGAGGCATTCGAGGGTTTCTCGTTGGTAATTCCACAACCAACTCGCCATCACTGTCTCTGTATGCTGTTCCTTCGAAGTTCCCGACCCGAACAACGACAGAATCAGCGGAATTGGTAGTCGCTGGAGTCGACTGGCTTGGTTTTGGAGGCTCGATCTTTCTGTTCATTAAATAATTCAAATCTTCATCGATGGAAGACTCCGAAAAACCGTCGTCAGAAACGGCTTCATCTGGAGTTTCGGTGGTCACCATATCTGGACCAATTTGATCACCATCAACCACCACAACCTCCTTCTGATCATCAAAAATCACCACCTTCTTCTCAACATCAGATAAATCCTCCGTTATCCCTTCCACTTCCTCTGTATTTTCCCCCATCTCCTCTAAGTGAACGCTTTTCATCCTCTTCATCAACTCCACCGACGGATCATACACCTCCTGCGCCTTCACAAACTCGATCGGCATCTTTCTCAACGGCTTCCGCATCGTCTCCTCCCTGTTCCGCCCCGTGAACTCCACCTCATCGCCCCAGTGCTGTGCCTGGCGGCCCGGGCGTGTCGCATTCAGTTTCATGGAGCGCTGTTGGGCGATTCCAGAGTCCAAGTCCATCAGTTCGGGGAACCCTCCACGGCGACCGCGGGCTCTCCCGCCGCCACGCGCGCGTGAGCCTCCCCGTCCCCCACGGAAACCTCCTCGAGCTCCTCCTCGAGCTCCTCCTCGTCCTCCTCCTCGTCCTCCACGCGATTTTCGTGGCATTTTTGGAGTATGATTATGTTAAGAATTGTGTTTTCTATCGTCATGATTTAGTTGCTCTCTTCATAGTAATCTTTTTTGGTAATATTTTCTTGATCTTTTTTTTTGAATTTTTTATCACATCTGTCATTTTTGATTGCGGTCCCGCAAGTTGACAGATTTCAAGAAACAAACAAGGAGAAAAACAATAGCAGATTAGATTATCTGAATGAGGGCAAACAAGGATCTCATGCTCTGAACAAAGTACACAAAAAGGCCAAAAACAACACGATCTTTCTACCTTTATCTATAACATACTTGAATCAAGTGATCACTGGCTTTTTACCGTTGTTTTGAGCACCATTCTCCCTAAAATCTCCCACTATAGTACCTCCCCATACTCTCCTCCTATATGCCCCCGTCACATGGCCTTTCGGGGCTCCACAACGTCTTCGAGTACATCTGGGACCGCGAAACCGTCAACGACGACGCCGTGAACGAGCTGGTTGTTCTTGGTGAGGTGTACTCGCCTAACTCTTCGAATGCGGCCATTTCATCCCCAAAGTTGACCCCTCCCACCTCCAATGTTCCCCATGAAACGTCCAGCTCCCCTTCATTGAACCCAGCTTCCCTCAAATTGAACGAGCTGCGCAATTTCTTTCACAAAGTGACGTCGCCGGCCGAAGCTGCGGACTCGGACCCCCAAAACTTCCCCGAAGAACGCCAAAAACAGTGGCCTGCGGACTTTTTGAGCGACGTCAACACTCGGATCTGGCTCACGTACCGCTCCGGGTTTCCTATGATTGCGAAATCTGAGGACGGGCCGTCTCCATTGAGCTTTGGGTCGCTTTTGAGGGGCACCATCGACCTTTCGACGGTCACAAAAGGCTTTACAACCGACGCCGGCTGGGGTTGTATGATCCGAACGAGCCAGTCGTTGCTAGCAAATGCTTTCTTGAGTCTGATGGTGGGTCGCTCGTGGCGATATGAGGCTCAATCCCACGATTCTGGCTTTGAGAAGCACTGTGAGATCATATCCTGGTTTGTAGATATCCCATCGGCGCCATTCTCGATCCATAATTTCGTCAAGCAGGGGCTTCTCTGCTCAAACAAGAAGCCCGGGGAATGGTTTGGGCCGTCAGCGGCCGCTAGAAGTATTCAAGTTCTCTGTGAGGAGAACTATGAGAAGATCAAGCTGAAAGTGTACAACACGTCTAGTGGGGATATCTATGAGGATGAGCTAATGGAGTTGGCCACTGAAGAAGGGGAGTTCTGTCCCGTGCTCATTTTGGCCGGAATAAGACTTGGCGTGAAAGCTGTGAACCCGCTTTACTGGGATTTTCTGAAAAAGACGCTGAGTTTGCCGCAATCTGTGGGTGTTGCAGGCGGAAGACCCTCGTCCTCACACTATTTTTTCGGGTATCAGGGCGACCAGCTGTTCTATCTGGACCCGCATTTGGCCCAGAAAGCGTTACTGGTTGCATGTGAGCCGGCAGCGGCGGAGACGGAGACAAGGGAAACGATGGAAAACAGCAATTTTGTGGAGGTTGAGTCGCAATTGCACGTTGAATCTGTGCATACAAAAAAGATCAGGAAGCTTCACTTGGAGCAGATGGATCCGTCGATGTTGCTGGGACTCTTGGTGAGGTCCCGCAGTGATTACGAGAGCTTGAAGACGGCGATCGACGGGTTCGAATGCAGCAAGTTTGTCAATATCTACAAGACGCGACCACAGATGACGTCCAAGAGCTCGGCAGGTCCAGAGACGCTGGAGGATAGCGAGTTTGTGGTGTTGGGGGTGGAATCTATGAGCGAGTATGCGATTGATGAGGAGGAAACAGAGGGGGGGGCGGAGGGGGGAGTTTGTAGCAGAGAGCGCACGTTTTCGCAGCCGGTTCTAGTGTCCAGGGAGTCGGTGGAGAGGGTGAAGAGTATCGAGTTCGGGAAGGATGAGGAGATCGAGTTTGACAGGGATGCGTCGATTGTGGAGAGTCACGATGTTAACGAGACTTTTGAGGAGATACATAAGGAGGAGGGGGAACAGATCGGCGAGCGAGGCGACTTGATTCTGGGGAATTTTGAGGAGGCTGTCTTGGTTGGGAGGAGCGAAACGGACGAGGACGAATCGACAAGCGGGGCGGACGTCTCAACGAGCGGAGCCAGTTGATTTGTTCCTGAAAGTTCGAGACAAAATCGCCGTTTCCTCTGGAGACTTCTGGCGAGTTTGGACGGATTCGGATGAGCCCTACGAAAGTTCAGAGGGGTGTGTGGTTTCTGGTGGCCAGGCGATCTGCACCCGATGGCTGCTTCTGGCTCTCTCTGTGTGTGCATCTGGTGTGATAAAATGTTATTTATAGCTTGCAAGCGATTGGCGACTGGCCATGGTGGGGCGCGGAGTAAAACCAGGGTAGAGCCGTGCGGTCTCTGGCGTTGGCGTGAGGTGCTCTAAGCTCTATTTGGGTCTGTTGCAGCTCGCGGCTGCGGGCTGTGATCACACCTCGCACCGCACAGATATTGACACCCGTGCACCACTATTTTTTCGCGTCACGTTCACGCGTCTGAAAATTGGGAAAACCACTTTTCAATGTGTGACACTTCTTCAACACCCTCTGCTTACCCCACCACTACGCCTCCACCACGCCTGCGCAGCTCTGCAAACTTCGCCCAAACACCGCCATGGACGCCGCCGACCTCTTGACGGCCTCCGGGCCCGCGCTTGCGGGCTCCCCCAACGAGGACGAATCGTCCTCCGACAGAGACATCGAGGAACAGCTCGAGCCCGAGTCGTCTGTTTCGAGCTCTGAAAACGAGCCTGGCTTGCCCGGCTCGCCAGAGTGCGCCGGCAAAGGCCGCCTGGCCTCTGTGGACGCGGCCCCCGCCGGCGCCGGCTCGGGCGACCCCGTTTCGGGCGCCGAGCAGGCGCTCAAGGCCCAGATCCTGATCCTGTGCACCGCGCTCGGGGGAGTCGACACCTCCACCGCCACGGGCGAGTACGTGCTGGGCTCGGACGCGCTCGCGTGCCTCAAGGACCTCAAGCGGTGGATCAAGGCCGTGGACGACGCCACAGACAACTGGAGCGTGGCCAGCGCGTGCGACGACAACGGGCTGGTCCTGAACGACCTGATCCCCATCCTGGTGCAGTACCCGGGCAAGATGAACGACTCGAACCGGGCGTTCTACACGAGCGTTCTGCTGGCGGCGCTGGAGCTGCTGGTGGCGCTCACGCGGCCGCTGGTGCTCGACACGGAGCGCGCGGCGCCCGCCAAGGTGGACGTGTACATCAAGCTGAAGAAGTCGCACGTCAAGTACAAGAGCCGCATTCTCAACTGGCAGAAGGGCCGGTGTCTCAAGTCGGTGGTGGGGCTGGCGCTGCCGATCCTGCAGACGCGCAAGGACCGGCGCACGGCCCGGGACACCGTCATCCTGAACCTGTGTCTCAATCTGTTCCGCAACGTGATCCGGATCGAGCCTGCCGAGTCGACCGTGGCGACGCGCTCCTCGTCGTCCAAGCCGCAGCACGTCAACGACAACATGCCCGTGGGCGTGGCTCGCGACGACATCTCGTTCGACACGCTGCTGGCGGCGTTCCGCCGCAACAAGGTGCTGGTGTTCATCCAGACCATCACGGCCGGGCTCGCGCGGGAGTTCGACGACCGCGTTCTCGGCGGCGTCTGTCTCGACTGTTACTTTTATCTGCTGTGGGGGGTTGACCCGGAGAAAGTGGTTGGGGAAGGTGGAAGCACAGCCACAGCCACAGCCACAGCCGCAGGCACTAGCACCGCCACAGGCACTAGCACCGCCACAGCCACAGCCACAGCCACAGGAAGCTCCCTCGCGTCCTCGCTCCACCGCGAAAAGCTCCTGAAGAAACAGCTCCTCAAGTCCTCCACCACGCGCCACGCCAACTTCGGAACGCTGCTCAGCATCCGCCAGGGCGACGACTCCTCGCTCACGGTGTCCGGCCAGGCGAGCCTGGTGTCGTCCGACCCGCTCGACGAGCTCGACAGCAGCAAGTCCAAGAAGTCTGTGTCGACGCGGTGGTCTGCGAACCGGGCCGAGAGCACGCGGTCCGACTTCGACACGAAGCTGGAGGCCCAGCAGCGGCGCAGCCAGCTGTCGGCGGGCTCCGCGGCGGTGCTGCGCCGGTTCTGCGCCGACTTTGTCGACGCCGGGTTCGGCAGCCTGGTGTACTGCGTGCGCAAGCTGCTGGCGGGCGACCAGCCGGGCCGGTTTGCCGCGTTTCTCGAGTTCCACTACCTGTACGTGATGGCGTGGGTGCTCAAGTTTGAGAGGCTGCAGCGCGAGCTCGAGAGCACCGCCACGCAGAATACTTTTTCGGGCGCGCGCGCGCGCGGCACCGCCACGCGCACCAGCCACGCGCTGCGCTTCGGCTATCTCCAGGAGAGCATCTCCGAGGACACGCTGCGGCTCGTGGTGAGGAACAACATGCCCCGCTACCTGCAGAGCCGCGAGCACAGTCTCCTGCGCGTGGCGGTGAACTGCTTCAAGGAGATTCTGCTGACTCTGGTGGACATGCACCGCCTCAATGCGCGCGATTTCGACGGTCTTTCCGAGGACGAGCTCGAGGAGATCCGCACGTACAACGCCACGGCCGAGAGGCTGCTGCGCACGGTTTTCGCCAGCGAGGAGGACATGGACGTGCTGTTCCGTGTTCCGCAGAACGCGCACCGCGTGTCGCTGCCGTTTGCGTGCGACATGATAGAGTACACGCACGTGTTTCTGCGGGTGCTGCAGTACCTGGGGAGCCTCAAGGTGGCTCTTGCGGTGGGGAAGAAGGCGCGCGACACGGCGCGCGACAGAGCGCCCGACCTGTCGGGCGGCTCGGAGGACGAGGCGGGGCTTTCCGAGCCTTCGGGCCCCTCGGGCCCCGCAGGGCAGCTCAAGCGGTTCCTCAAGTTCGACAGGCTGCGCTACGAGGCGTACGAGCGCCGGCTGCTGCACGACTCGGTCGTCAGCTGCCACGTCTTTGTGTTTGCCAGGTTCCAGGAGCTCTCGGAGCGGCAGATGCGCCAGTGTGTGTCGTACTTCAACCGGCTGCTGCTGAAAAAAGACGAGCATCTGCTCAAGCTGACGCGCCTCGACTTCATGCTGGCGCTGCACGACGTCAAGAACGCTCCGTTCGGCGGCCCGCTGATGCGCGACCTGGGCAAGCTGCTGGCCTACTTCATGCACTGCCTCGAGAAGCTGTGCCGCAAGACCGAGAGCGTCTTTTTCGAGCTCCTGACGCTCGGACAGGAGCAGGACAGAGGCCTGAGACGCTATCTGCAGACGGGAGACGTGGGCCGGATTGCGGCCGACGCCGAGGCCAGCAAGTCCCGAGACGTTGCGTTCGTCAGCGAGGGGCTGTCGTACGCGCACAAGATCTCGATTCTCACCAGCAGCCTCGTCTACAGCGACAACGTGGCCCTCGTGGAGAGGCTGGCGCAGCAGCTGCGCGGCCTGGAGGCCGACCTGGCGGACGACTGGCAGCTGGACCGGTCCGGCGACCGGGACGTGCTGCGCAACGCGGTGTACCGGCTGCTTCTGCAGACCATCGGGTTCAGGCTGTTGCTGGAGCGCGGGGGCCGGGCGGTGCTGCCGTCCGGAACCGCCGCCGAGCACGTCCAAGCCACCGTGCGGGCGCTGGAAACCGCGCTCGAGAGCCCGCTCGAGGAGCACGAGTACGAGGGCGAGCTCAGGAAGGAAGCCGGGGGGAAAAAGAGAGCGGAGAGAGCTGGGGACGGGGATGGGGATAACGGCTACGGCAGTCTGGCTGACGACGACTTGGCCGGCGACGACTTGGCCGGCGACGGCGATCTCGGGACCGACCAACTGGACCTGCTGGAGGCCCGTCTGGACTCCAGCATCGGCCGTGTCAAGGGAAAGGCGCTCAAAAAGCGGCGCCGCAGAACGGCCGACGACCCGGAAGCCGACGACGTGCGCTTCGAGAGCCACGCAGACAAGCGGCGCAAGAAGCCGAAGAAGAAGTCTCGCGGCTCCTCGACGAGGCCTGCTGCTGCTGCTGCTGACACGGCCGCGGCCGCGGCCACGGCCGCCCCCGAAACCCACCTGTCGTCCAAGTTTGTCGGCGCGTCTGACGACGAGTCTGACGACGAGGCGGCCCAGAGGTTCTACGAGATGGAGCAGCGGCTGCACGACTTCATGCTGCGAAACGCGGGCAAGCCGCTCACCCCGGAGCAGTTCCAGGCTGTGTACGGCGTTGATGCGGCAGCGGAGAAAAGGGACCAGTTTATCAGCTTGGACGAGGTTGAGAGGGAGCCGCAGGAAGCTGGCTCTGGCTCGGCTGACGGAGGGGCCTATGGTGAGCCGGAGAACAGCTTTGCCGACCCGGGCGACTCCGAGGACGCTGAGGCCTTTGAGACGAAACCCCACAGAGGGCGTCGCATCGTGGACGACAGTGAGGAGGAGTGAAGCGAGCGAATAGCGAGCGAATAGCGAGCGGATAGCGAGCGGATAGCGAGCGTAGCGACTGTTGATGAGCTTCTGCGTATCATTACGGTGGTTCCTATTTACATAGCTTAATGAATGCAGACCCCCCTGTGTATAATTAACGGACCCGTGGTCCTTGAGCTGTAATCGAGCCGCGTGTTGCCGAGAGTCGCAGCTCCTTGTGGAGTCTCGTATGTGTTTTCCTACTCTTCTTGCTCCTTTGGCAGAAAAGGCGGATTTTCCGCAGCAGAGGCAGAATCGCACAGAAGACATGTAAGGGCATGAACGGTCCCCAGAGCGGCCCAGACCAAACCAAACCATTCCATTTTATGGAAGATGTGAAGCTGTTTGGAGTTAGGGGCTTTTCGCATGGGAGCGTTCCGTCTACAAAGAGCGTGGAAAATTAAAGTATCCGACTAATTGAATTTTCAACTTTTTTATTATCCACGAAGCAACTGTTTCTGCCCACGTAGCCGATGTTTGGTGATCATGTCGCCTGAGAGTTTGAGGCCTTCATCATACGACAAGACCCTTGATTTTGGGGACCGCTGAACGTCAGCACCATGAAAGCCCCGAGAGTGGGCGGAAACCGACGAGGAAAAATCAAAGTACGATTTTTGGTCGAGGCTCTAATGATTGAGTAAGGAGTGACGAAAGGACATCAAGAAAGTAACAGAACTGACATCTCATCGTGGATGTTTGGATCAGAAGCTACTCATAAAAAGAACCTGTTCTCAGCTTGCCTCCTTCAATTGATGAGAAGCTTGTAGGATCTTCTCAATTTTACGTGCAGTCTTTCGTCGTTGCTCATTCGAGTCGCCTAATCGTAATTTCCAAATCACTCAGATGACTGGCCCAAGCATTTGCGAGTCCCTTGCTCGCTGATTTCCTTTGTTTATCCTGCCTTGCTCAATCTCGAATGTTCGCTTGGCTTTCAACTCTTTCCTGGGACGTCTACTTCGTAGCTGGAGAAAGACAGAATTCAGCGATTTGGGGCGAGTGGTCGACTTCAGGGAACTACGAGCCTGGTGATTTCCGCCCACCTTGTGCGTCCTCCCATCTTGATCGTTCCATCCGCAGAATGCGCCTCTGGCACCGGCACGCCCATGGAAACGGGGTCCTCCCGATGTGGTTGGATGTCTGACTCTAAAGGAAGATATGGGAATATCCCCATGTGTATTAGTTGCCAGAGTGGGCCCAGATTTCTGGAATGCACTGCTCTGCTTCCGAACTTTTCAATTAACAAACATGTCGCACGTTACTTCCCTTGAATCTCTGATATCAGGACTCGAATTATTCGGGAAGATGGTTTATACCATATGATGGATGTTGGTGCATTGGTAGCATTGTTCATGGCAAGTCCTTGATGGGCAAATGCAGAGCACATTTCAGCAAAACTAGCTCCTGCTCTTGCAAAATCCAAAGCGTCTTTTTCCGGGCAGATCCCGCTGCCGCCCAAAAGAACGAGATGCGGGTTTTTCATACTCTCAGTTCCGGCACCTTTGGCTGAATTGGCATTCGACTCGATAGAGCCCTAATAGTTTATCGTACCATAGTCGTGAGATCATCGAAGCTTCTGGGTGCATTTTGGGTCTTGAAATAGCCTCAGTGCCAGGTGATGGAGGTACCAACTACAAAAATCTCAATTGTTTTTATGAGATGTAATCATGCTGTATTTCCTCGAATATGACGCTATAAGGGTTATATTCGGTTGACTTTTCCGTTGTCGATGTGAACTCTTCTTTGCTACTCCAATTGGCGGATGTCTCCTCCCTCTCCTTCTACCCCTCACTTTGACTGCACTATGCTGCTGGCAAAACCTACAATCTGGTCAATCAGAGATTGAGTTTTCTATCTTATAGAATAAGTAGTTCACCGTGACCTAGGCGCCGTCAGTGACTCGGAATCCACGCAAACATCTCATATACTCTGAGCTACTCGCTCTAAACATTATTCAGAAAAAATGTTCGCGCAATTCCTAAAAATTTAGTCCCTCAACTATTAGTGAGAGTTATTATGAATATTCAAATATCTCCAGATTGCTCAAAACAAACGCTATGAAGCCAAAAATACCTTCATTGTGCTCCCCTAGCGCTTGGCCACAGTTTCCATGCAGTAGTGCTCAAAAACGATTTTTTTTCGGGACGTTATGGGCAATAACGGGAGGTTTGTGGCAGGATGAAATAAAATTGGCGAAACTTCTCAAAAAAAAAAGTATTCTGGAAATA
>PPKO02000077.1:0-15812 GCA_003706155.2 Ogataea glucozyma
CACCTTCTCTTCGTCTACTGAGTCTTTGACGGGAGTTGATGGCGTGCCGTTACCTGCTCTTGGCAAAGGTAACATTGTTTTTCAAGATCATTATGGTCGGACTATTACCGCACATGATGTTTTATTTGTTCCTGGTGCAAGCCGGAATTTGATTTCCCTTGATTGCATTATTGCAAAGGGTGGGTCGTTTGCTTATACTGCCCAAGGTCTGTTTGATGCTAGCGGTCGCAAGATTGGGTCTCGCACGACTAGTGGTCTGTGCAAGGCAGATCTCACTGTGAGGGCTCCTATTGCAACTGTTACACACTGATGTCTCTGGACCTTTCCCAATTCCTGGGTTTGCTGATCAGCACCATTTCTTGACTATCGTTGATGAATGTTCAAATAAGACTGAATGAACTCCAACAAGCTCATTGCTGAGATTACTTTAGCTCAATATGAAAGAGAGGGTGTCTCCCCGATATGAACCCAGGTACAAGATGTAAGTATATAGCAGAATCTACAGCCCCAGTTTACTCCGCCGCAATATCACCAACAGATGCACTCATCTCAAGGTGAAGACGGTGTGATGAAGCTTGTGAGACAAATCGAGTATTATTTCTCGGTGGAAAATCTTTTAAAAGATCTATACTTGAGAAAACACATGGATTCTGAAGGTTTTGTGAGTGTGCCGTTCATTGCTAATTTCTCGAGAGTCAAGAGTCTCTCAAATGGAGATTACAGTCTTATCTCTCAAGCTTTGAAAATGATTGAAAGTCTGCAAATCTGAGGAATATACATATGGTGAATATTACCTTAGAGATGTCAAGCATTACGGTACTATTGGACAGAATTTGGACCCATGGGGTTGTCCAAAAAGAGAGATGTGAGTCACAAACCAAAATAAAGGTTGTTGAAGTTCAGAAAGTCTTGTTTGAATATTCATCTTTAGCTCATATGTTTAAAAGTAATAAATGTTTTCCTCAACTAAAGTAGAAATGTGTATAGTCGACTTATCCCAAGAACTTTGGGGATTCACTAGTGTTAAAATAATAGTTCGGACTCTCGAATTCAAGAGTCCTGAAACGATGATGTCAGAAGGCTTGAATTTCTCCAACATGTTATTCAATGGCTGAAGTTTCCCTTCTGCTGGAGTTTCTCTTCTCTAATAGGAATCTCGACCTTGAACTCAAAGATGGCTAACGGTTCTCATGGTTGAAAAGGAGCATTGCGAAGTACAATCTTCAACAGTAAGGAGATTGTCGGAGCACAGTAAGTCTTGTTTGAATATCCATTCTTAGCTCTTGGATAAATAACAACAATAATATGTTGAATATGATGAATGTTTTCTTCAACTAAAGTAGAAATCCATTTAGTCGATTTATCTCAAGAACTTTGAAAATTAATTAGTGATGTGAATAGCAGTTCGGACTTTCGTCCTGAAACGATGATGTCAGAAGGCTTGACTGCAGAGTTGCTAGATTCTTCAACATGAAATTCAATGGCTGGAGTTTCATTTCTGAGTCAAGCTGAAGTTATTGTTTCACAGAAGAGCTTGAAACTCAAAGATGGCTAACGGTGTTCATGGTAGAATATGAAAAAGAACATTGTGAACTACAATATTCAGCAGAGATAACCAAAATGTTGAAGAGCCAGGAATGAGTTTCAGTTTTTATAAACATTTAAAAGGGCAAATGATGAGCTCACGGGAGTGATTGCCTGTTTTCAGCCCTACAGCAAGATTACGGTGAGCGAACTTATTGGATCCAAGAGCTTCAAAGGGTTCTTCACAACAGCTGATAAATCAAAGCCGTTCTTAAATTGTTGACAGATATGAAGTTCATGATGAACTAATCAGCGTTACCATAAATAACTATTATACCAACATGTCAACAATAATGGGTACAAAACGGACAAATGGGACATAATTTGGAAAGTTTGGAAGGTAATCCATAAAAATTCAAGCCTCAAACGATCGATGCATTCAACCCGTACTGTTTGTCGTGACCATTCACATGATGCAAGCAAGCCTTCGAAAAACCACCATCTTCAATAAAGCCAACAAGGTTAATATGGGTACATCACCAGGTCTGTAGAATGAAATTCAACAGATTCTAGCGTCAGTCATCCTCGAGGTATTAATCACTATATGTATACAATAATTTATTGAACTTGGTTGTGGTGAATGAATTGTATAACTATTCGCCAAACCTAAATAAGGTTGAGTTTTTCTATATGCTGCCATTATTTTATCGTAAGTTTTTCATGATATCATATAATACATAACCGTCCCCACGCCCAGGGACATAATAATTTTTTATATACTATATATTATGGTAAATTAATATCACGTAAATTTAGCTTTTGATTAATTAAAAAGATTGGATTTTCAAATGAAAAAGGAATATTACAGAGTTATTCAACTGATAATATGTTGAATAATTTAATGTGTTCAAATACACTTTGAAGTATATCAACAAATTCCAAAAATATGGTAATATTCAAAGATGTAGATAAAAATGATAATATTTTAGAATCATATAATGATTGATATAAAAGATTATTCAAGAATCGAAAAAGATTCAGATAATTCCTCAAACTCCTATATACTAACATCTCTTACTGGGTTCAAAATGAGGAGAAACCTTTCTTTCATATTACACCCGGAGACTCATTCCCCGAAGGTTCCGCCTGGTCACGCGGTCATTCACCCGGTGACTTCGCCTCGTAGTTCCGCCGGAACGCCCAGCAGTTCCCACGATGGCCCAATAACCCAACGTACGGGACTCACCTAGAATCAGACCTAGAACTCATGTTTTGAGCCAAACCAGTCTCAACACTCCTGTAAAACAAAAACTCTAGCTAGCTTCAGGAAATGAGACTCAAGCTACTGAATCTCATGATAAAGAATTTAGCAATCATGGAGTCAAGCCTTCTAAAATCATTGTTTAAGGACTCTTGAGTTTGAAGGTCCGAACTATTGAACACTGCTTGAATCCCAAAAGTTTGGCAATAAGTCGACTAAATGGAATTCCACTTTAGTTGAGTAAAATATCTACTACATTTATCATATTATTGTTAAGACTTATTCAAGAGCTAAAGATGGACATTCAAACAAGATTTTCTGAGCTCCAACAATCATCAACATAGTGTTCCTTATCATTCATTTCAAAATCGGATTGCCTCACGAATGCATCGGACTCTACAGGAACGTGCATCCACTTTATTAATTTCTGCAAAGGCCCCTCAACGTTTTTGGACTGAAGCATTGAAGACAGCCGAATTCCTTCTGAAACGTCAGCCTTCTTCGGCTATTCACTTTGAAGTTCCTTTTACTAGGTGGTATGGTTATCCACCTGATTATTCTTTTATGCGACCATTTGGTTGTCATTGTTTTGCGGAGATTCTTGCCGATTTAAGACTCTCCAAATTCTCTGCTAAGAACATTCCGGCCATATTCGTGGGATATTCTGGTGCTCATAAGCCCTATCGGGTTTATCATCCTGAAACTGATAGTATTTATGTTGCTAGACACGTCCGTTTCGACGAAAATGTCTTTCTGTTTGCTGGACCCTTACCACAAGGAGTGACTGACACTCCCTCGTTGCCTTTGTCTGGCGGATTCTCATCTCTTCCTGTTAGTGGTATTCCTGCCATTGAGGCCGCTCCACTGAGTCCTCCTCGGTCTCCATCCGTGTCGGCTGTCTCTGATGATGAACTCGACGAAGCTAGGTCTACCTCTCTGAATGCTGACTCTGTTGCCAAAACTTCTACAGAAGTGGAGACAACCTCTGTTGCCGACGTCAGCTCTTCTCCTGAAGCTGTTTCTCCTACTCGTCTTGTTGAGTCTCCCCTCGGCACCAACTCTTCCCCGGATGCTACTGCGGGCACCAGAACACGTCCCATAGTGCTCATTGAGCATTCGCTTTTGCCGGTTAAGGTTACATCCGCGCCTTCTCTGACAGCAAATCGTCGTCGAACTCAATCCAACGCTTCGATTGTCACTGATGCAAGCGTTGTTCATGACTTCAAACGTCCGTTTGCTGGCTTTGCCATCACTGACACCGTCGACCTTCCAACTACCATCAAGGATGCTTTGGCTCGCCCTGACAGTCAGTTGTGGAGAGATGCCGCTGATGCCGAGATGCGGGCCCAACAGGAGAATGGAACCTGGTCCCTGGTGATTTTGCCTGCTGGGCGCCGTGCTGTCGGGTGTCTTTGGGTCTTTAAACTCAAAACCACCACTACTCCTCCGACTCACAAGGCCCGTTTGGTGGCCCGAGGTTTCCGGCAAGTCTCTGGTTTAGACTATAATGAGACATTCAGCCCTGTGGTCAGGTATGACAGCATTCGTTTTCTGCTTGCCCTTGCTGCTCATTTTTCCCTGACCATTCACCAGATGGATGTGACCACAGTGTTTTTGAATGGTGAGCTTTCGGAGGAGATATACATGCGTCAACCACCTGGATATGAGCGTGTGGGACAGGAGGAAAAAGTTTGCCGTCTTCACAAGAGTCTTTATGGTTTGAAGCAGTCTCCACTGTGCTGGAACAAGAAGATTGACTCTGTTCTGCTCAAGGCAGGTTTTGTGAAAGCTACTTCTGAGTATGGAATATACTCATACGTTAGTCCAGACAAGAACTTTCGGATGTTTGTTGCTCTTTATGTTGATGATCTGCTCCTCATTTCCAATGATAATGACTTGGTGAGTTAAGCCAAACAAGTCCTGGGTTCGCTGTTTAAGATGAAAGATCTTGCTCTCAGCAAGACTTTTCTTGGTATGGAGGTCACTCAAGAGCCTGGTAGGGTGTCTTTCGCTTCGGCGGTACATCCTCAATATCCTGTCTGGATACCAGATGTCAGACTGCAATGCTGTCGCTATTCCATTTGTTCTGGGATTAGACCTATCACCCGCTGCCACTGCCGATGATTCCATTATCAAAGATCACTCCGGTTATCGCAGCATGGTAGGGAGATTGATATTTGCTGCGAATACCGTTCGGCCTGACATTGCGTTTGCTGTCTCATTGCTAAGCAGATACCTGAATGCACCAAAGGAAAGTCAGATGAAAGCTGCTAAACACGTGTTGAGATATTTGAAAAGGACTGCGGATTTGGGCTTGACCTACACGTCTGGTTCAACCCTGGAGCTGATCGGTTATAGTGACGCCGATTATGCTGGAGACAAGGATGAGCGAAAGTCCACTTCGGGCTATGTGTTCATGCTGGCCGGTTCCCCGATTACCTGGAAATCAAAGAAACAACCGATCATTGCTCTGTCCACTACTGAATCGGAGTATGTTGCCTTGTGTGACGCTGTGAAAGAACTTGTCTGGCTGAGACAGCTTTTCGACCAGCTACAGGTGCGATTGGAGAAAGCTCCTGTCATTCATGAAGACAACACTAGTTGTATTTCTCTGGCTAGTCACCCAACTTCACATGACAGGACCAGCCACATTGATGTTCGGTATCACTATACCAGGTCGAAGTTAGCAGAACATGTTTTTGAGCTGAAGAGTATGGCTACTGATGACATGATTGCTGATGCACTCACAAAGGGACTGGCTAAACCGAAGTTTGTCAAATTTAAGAGCATGATCAACATGAAGCTGATCACATTGTGAAGTATGGTAGGGTGTTGAATATTGTACTTCACAATGTTCCTCTTTAACCATGAGAACCGTTAGCCATCTTTAATTTAATGTTGATCTCCTATTGGAGAAGGGAAACTCCAGCATTTCCTTTTTTTTAGAGAAGGGAAACTCCAGCCTTTCCCTTTTGGAGAAGAGAAACTCCAGTAGAGAAGGGAAACTCCAGCAGAGAAGGGAAACTCCAGCCATTGAATTTCATGTTGGAGAAAGTCAAGCCTTCTGACATCATCGTTTCAAGACTCTTGAATTTGAGAGTCCGAACTATTATTAAAACACCAGTTAATCCCCAAAGTTCTTGGGATATGTCGACTATATAGATTTCTACTTAGTTGAAAAATATATTTATTAATTTTAAAAATTATTGTTAAGACTTATTCAATCAAGAGCTAAAAATGGATATTCTGTTGAATATTGTACTTCACAATGTTCCATTTCCTATTTGAGAAGTATGTTGAGAATCGTACTTCCACAATGTTGATTTACCTTTGCTTTGATTAAGTGGAATAATAACACTTAAAAATGATCAGTCATATTGAAAGACTGATCAGTCATATTGAAAGACTGATTAGTCATATTGAAAGACTGACTGATCATTATTAACACAATATATAAGAAGGCCTTATTTCCCAAGACTTCTTGGGATAAGTTGACTATATAGATTTCTATTTAGTTGAAGAAAATACTTATTATTTTATATTCACAATGAATGTTCAAATAAGACTGAATGAACTCCAACATATTCAAACAAGACTTTCTGAACTTCAACAAAGAAAACATAGTGAAATACAACTTTCTAGCTTCATCACGATCCCGATTGCTGGGACAAGGTATATCATGCGTACAGGTTGATACTGCATCAGCAGGTCAGCCTGATGATCGGCGATGATCGATGTTGCTGGATCCAGTCACCGTCCAAATATAAAAAGAGCTTACTGATGTCCCAGATTGCAAGTTACCCTTACAATGTTTGACTGGGTCGTTCCAATGGAATGGATTCCTTACCACCTTTTGTCGCATCGTAATCAGTATTGATGAGCTTGACTTTCACTTTCTCGGGCTAGGACAGTAGTTGAAAACAAAGTTCAATTTGTCGATACTCGATGCATGACTCGCCATTAACGACTACGTTGATTTACCTTGCCAATGACGTTGACAAGGATAAACCTCCAGCACCTCATTCGAGGCATCGTGATGTGTACAGCAAAATTCCAGGTTGATCGTGCCCATCAAATTTCAAAGTGGCCATCTTTTCTTTGCTCCGTTCTTACTGCTGTGATTATGTTACTTCGATATAGTCACATGTTTTGGAAACGCGTCTGCAAAATGACAGTATTGGGTCCACGTAGTCAGTAGTCACTTGACTTGGCTATATGTCTGCTACTGACTAAACGTCGAGAGAATAAATTTTAGAAACTACACTGAAAAAAAATTAAATTCAAGATACCATAGTGAATTCGACTGGAATAGTCGATTTGACACTTCCATGAGATTTGTTCTGACCACGTTCACAATTCTTCGAGGTATTCCAGTTTAGCACTTGTTTAATACTTTCTTTCATTTATTTTTAAATGAATCGTTACAATTAACTGATGGACTTAGATTTTGATCGAACATTTTTTGGTGACGAAGCAAGAATCCAAATGTTTGGGCTTTTTTCTGTACGAGTGAATCGACCCTGATTCTCCAGCATACTTTAATGATGGTCATCGCAGAATCTTCGGTAGCTTTACACAATGAGACTAGCCTTTCAAAAATTGCAAGCAGAATTAGCCCTTATGGCCAAGTTGGTAAGGCGCCACACTAGTAATGTGGAGATCCTCAGTTCAAATCTGAGTGAGGGCAATATTTTTTTTCGAAGAAATTGGAGCGAACTTCTTGCAAACTTTTCTGCCAATGATAAGTATGCACTTTTGAGAGTAAGCTCAAGCGATCTGAGTAAATTACTCAAAGTCCCACGTTGAAACCTCAACTTTGGATTATACCACGAAACAAAGTCACACAATACTCCGGGTTCAGGACTTTCATTAGTGGCTAATGATCTGTGGAAGGCACGAAGTGAACAAGAGCCTTTGTTGCGTTGACGGAAATAACACACTACCAAATCGCGGTAATTTTCGACGTATTTTGATTTAGTATCGCCATATGTCTGCCAGATGGACAGATGTTATGTGAGTCGTGCAGCGGCACGTGACAAAAACAAGCCCTTATGGCCAAGTTGGTAAGGCGCCACACTAGTAATGTGGAGATCCTCAGTTCAAATCTGAGTGAGGGCATTTATTTTTAAATTTTTTTGGCGCGTTCGACACTCAATGTGCACCTTTCTTTCAATGTTGCAACAGAGACTCGATATGTCTACAGAAGTCTCCAAAAAATTTGCAGCGTGATGAGCACTTCATGTAAATCGAACCAACTCATTTATGGATTGTCAAAGTAGGTTATGCTGTTTTGTGGCTGAGTCCAGCATGTTCGGTAACAAGTTCCGCCCTTATGGCCAAGTTGGTAAGGCGCCACACTAGTAATGTGGAGATCCTCAGTTCAAATCTGAGTGAGGGCATAATTTTTTGCTACCTTTTTTTTTTTACCTTGAATGGCCTTTCTGTGGTCGACAATGCATTCCAGAGAGACTCTTTGAACACTAGAAAGGAACTGGCGTTGCCTAGTTTTTGGTGCCTCTACTGGAGCAATGAATTCGCGGTACAAGATGTGCACTTTGATGATGATCGCATTTTCTTGAGTAGACTCGGTGGCTTTATAAGGTAATTTAGTGAAAGGAACTCAAACTAAGGGGACTGACAGCATAGTATCAAATTCATAATGGAGAGAGTAAAAGTGTATTGCACAGCATGTAGCAGAACGTGCTGACTCACTAGTCAACAGCTTTCTCAGTTGATTTACCATTTAAGTTCTAGGAGAGTTTGTTGACTGAGGTTCTCGAACTTCCATAATACATCTCGTTGGATGGCTCCTTGGATGTTGTTTTCTACTCGAACCATCATAGGATTTTCGAACTCCAAAAAGTCACTCATAGAGACAAATTATGCCGCTCTGGGTGTGCACTATCTGTTTGCGATTTGCATAGCTTAAGTCACATCCCACCATATACATCTAGGTTGATTTCTTTATTCGGTTTTCATATATAAATTTCTAAACTTCTGGTCCTAAATCTATGAATGTCCTTGAGATTTGAGATTTGAGAAAAAATGCATGACGAGTTTGGTGATAATCGTGAAACGTTAAAAGCAGCGTGGCGTTTTTCCAACACTGAGACTAATATACAAAGTCTGCCACATTTGAAATTGTCGTGTGACACTATGGTACAATTTGGATTGGTTCAAAATGCCGAGTGTTGCTCAACAATTTTCCATCTCGACTATGCGCAAATGGACTGCTTCGCATTGGTAGCCCACCATTTCATCATAGAGGTTGTAGAAACCGCCAGACAGACACTGGTAGAAGGTTGTTTGGGTTCCGAGCGCGAGCATGCCATCCACAATGGACCATCCAGCAGTGTAGACTGCTCCCGATTGGGGAGGGCCATCGAATTGGAACTGCCTGTTTGCGACGATCGACCCAATCCGTCCCTTTGCGTCGGTCAAAATTGTGTCTTCCAGCGTCATTGCCAGGGTTTTATCGGTGAGACAGGATGACAGCAAGACGTCTCTTTTAGCGAGCGCAACGGAAGAGGTGGCGGAGGAGGTGGTCGATGTCGATGTTGGCGTGGTGGTGGAGTCATCACTGTTAGCAGTGACAGTGACAACCACCAGTGTGGTTGGCACGATGGTGAGCGTGGTGGTGATATCGTCAGAGGAAGCAGAAGAAGTCACTGAGGCATCCCCAGTCCAGACGACCTGGGTGACGGCGGTTGTGACCTCAGTTTCAGTGACGATGTAAGTCTCGATAGACTCCGATGCTTCGAGTGCGTCTGTTGCGTCGATCGACGCAGTATTTGCAGCCTGGATCTGGCCGTCACCGATCTGGGTCACAACGGCAAGAGAGACAGATGAAGTTTCCGCCTGGATCTGGCCATCACCAATTTGGGTGACGAGTGCTGCTGCGTCCGAGTCATCTGAGGTGGAGAGAGTGGTGAACGAGACCGAGGATGTGATTTTCTGGACCGCTATACCGAAAGTAGAGGTGTACTCGGTGGTAGCGCCGGCGAGTAGCCCCGATGGAGAGACAGTGCTCCAGTTATCACCAACGGTATAATCAGCGAGGGCCCGACTGGCCAAAAGGGCTGATGTGAGCAGGGTTGTGGCTGCAAATTTTGGCGGAAGCATACTTAGAAAATGTGGTAGACGGATGCTGGAAAGATGTACGATTTACGGGACATCACAGAGATGGATCTGGCAACCGACGTTTAGGACCAGCAGTGATCTTTATAGGGCATGAAATCACAACAAACGCGGTCTAAATCGACGGGAGGCTGGTTTTAGCATGGTGACTAGCGTGGATGACAGTTTTGTTCGAGCTGAGAAATTCCCAAAATGGCAAAATGTAAACACCAAAAGACGCATGTAATTTAGCCTATTTGGGACATAAAGTATCACCTGGAGCGACTTCGAGCGACCCCGACGAAAACGACCAAATCGACCTCCGCGCCAGATCAGGCCATCTTTGGCAAGGCGGTTCGAGCCTGGCAGACACCACCGACACACAAGCGGTAGTCCAGTAGAGGCATGGCTAGCCAGTGGGCAAGGAGTCTTGCAGCAAACCGCGAAGAGTGCAACGCGGGATCTGCTCGGCAACTGGGCCTGTCGGGGTTGCATAGGGCTGCATATGGGACACCCCACGGGTTGCCAAAAGACCCTGAGACCCTGGACCCTGGACCCTGGGACCCAGAAACCCGACCCGACCCGACCCTGTTCGACGCAACCCTCGGAGTAAATTTTCTTTGCGCCTTGCTGACCCGCGCGACAAATGACAGAAATCAGCGCCGCGAAATAAACCAGCTCGAACTTTTTTGTATTTACAACTTTGCCCCTTCTTTCTTCCTTGTTTCTTCACGTTCTGCACTGCCACACATGTCGCAAGACCGCGTAAACAGCCCCAACGGTCCCAACGGCCCGGGCCGATCCGCAAGAGACGGTGCGCCGAGCATTGTGTTGCCCGTTCTTGACGAGGGCTCTCAGCTCGAGATGCCTTCAAACAGCGCATTTCCCACCGGACCTGAGGGTTCGCCACCCAAGTTAGACGACGCTGTGGCGGACCCAGCGACCCCAGCGACCCCACACAACGCGCAATTGGGCCACCTTGACCCGGCAAACACATTGGCGTCGGTTTCGTCGAGCCGGCGCGACTCGCTGTCGTCGCTGAACTCGCCCAGCATCAACGATGACCTGTCCACCTTGGAGGTGCAGTCGACGGCTGCCAAGCCGACGCCGACGCCGACGCCGTACCAGCGACTGCGGCACCGGCGGAACTACTCCGACACGTCGTTCTCGTCGTTTGTGCCGCTCGCGGACGAGTCGTCGACGTCGATGTCGCTCGGCGTGAACCGGCTATCTGAGGCGTCGGTGTCGCCGCTGGGCAAGAATTCGGTGTTTGAGCTGGTGCAGAGCCTCAACTACTCGCGCAAGGCCACGGCGACGGGCCTGCTGTCGCTAGCAAGCTCGCCCGCCACGATCAGCGTCAAGGGCCCCACGACGCGGGACATTCCGCGCACGCAGCTGTCCAAGATTACGAAGGTGAAGTCGGCGCAGTTCCGGCCTTACATGGAGTCGGTGCGCAGCTCGTACCGCAAGTTTTCGTCCAGCAAGACGCTCACGGAGTCGACGCTGGAGGCGTTCATGAATCAACTCAACGAGGAGGAGCGCGGGCGCGGGCGTGGGCGCGACTTTGGGAGCAGCGCGGACAGTCGCGCGGGCGTCAACGAGCCCGACGAGGACGAGGCCAAGCTGGATAGCAACTCGCTGACAAATATCCCGGAGATGTACTTCTCGGAGGACTTCCGGCTGGACGACCCGCGCGTTTTTGCGCGGGTGACGGGCGGCTCGAGCCTGCTCAAAGGCACGACCGATTTCAACGAGGACGGCGTGCGCAAGCCGCCCATCGACAACGCAGAGGTCCAGGACAGGCTGTCGTCGTACCTGGACATTGTGGAGATCCACTTGATCCACGAGATCTCCAAGTCGTCCGGGTCTTTTTTCAGCGCTCTGGAGGACCTCAAGAACATCACCAAGAAGTCCAAGGACCTGACGACGAAGCTTAAGGAGACGGACCGCAAGCTGGAGCTGCTGGAGAAGAACCAGACCCGCGAGGCTCTGGAGATCCTGCAGCTGACGCAGCGCCGGAACAACGTGGAGAAGCTGGAGCAGGCGCTGCTGCAGATCTACACGATCATGCATCAGGCAGACCTGGCCGAGGCGTCGTACTTCAACGCCAACTACGAGAAGGCGCTGGAGCTGACGGACTCTGTGTTTGCGCTGATCGGCGGCAACGTGCCGCCGAACGCGGTCGTGGACCGAGTCACAGAGCACTGGCCGCACGCGCTGCTGGACATGAACAAGGTGGCTGCTCTGGCGCCGCTGAAACGGCTTTTGATGAACCTGGTGGCCGACACGGGCAAGTCGTACGCGAAGCTTTTTGGCAACTTCTTGCTGGAGGACCTGCGGAGCCACTACGAGAACGTGCGGAAGGAGGAGACGGTGCGGAGGCTGAGGAACAACCTGAAGAGGGGCAGCAGCGGTGGCGGCGGCGGCGGTAGCGGCGGCGGTAGCTCGGTGAGCACGGGTTACCAGGAGCTGGGGCCATCGTTCGAGCCGCAGCTGCGGGAGTATTTGAACGGGCTGGCGAAGTGCGGCGAGCTAGTGGCGGCGTTCCGGTTGTATGAGGAGCGGTTTTCGGCGGAGATCAAGACGATCATCAAGTCGAACCTGCCGATGGACATTCTGGAGGGCCAGGGCCGGGCGGCCGGCAGCGCGTCTGGGCGTTCTGAGACCACGCGGAGCACGGCGACGCAGCAGGGAGGCGCTGGCGGCGGTCTGAGCAACAACGTGAAGGCGATGACGCCGAAGGAGTTTGAAGACATGCTGGTGAGCACGTACTCGCAACTGTCGGAGGCCCTGCGGAGACTGACGACGCACAAGAACGTGCTTTTGCGCGTGGCTTTGGACTCGATGACGGCTACGGACGCGCGGTTCATGGACAACCAGCCTGACGTGGTGGTCCAGCTGGACATCACGGGGGCGATTTCCGAGAGCATCGAGGTTGCGCAGCGGCGGATGGCGAAGCTGATCAACGTGCGGGAGCTGCAGAACTCGTGCGTGACGCTGGACTACTTTCTGCGGTTGTATCGGCTCAACGCGATGTTTGTGGTGGAGTGCGAGCTGATTTCGAGCGGGACGTCGACGACGTCGATTCTGCAGGATGTGGTGAACGGTCAGTTTGCCAAGTTCAATAGCCAATACCACAAGACAAACCTGAAGATTCTGGCGCAGCGGGTGGAGAAAGAGCTGTGGAAGGAGTGTGCGATTCCGCAAGATGCGCAGGTTCTGCTGAACCAAATGGTGGAGGCGGCCTCTGAAGACTTTTCTGGGGAGGTTTGGTTTGAGCCGATGGAGATTGGGAGCACGAGGGGAGAAGACGCTGATAATTTAGAGCCGAAGGCGGGGTCTGAGGAGCGCAAAACGTTGTTCCTATCCGAGAAATCGATGATCGTGCCGGAGGTGGCGGTTTCTGTGCTCAAGATGATTCAAAGCTACGAAATTATCAAGCTCAAGTTCTCGGGCTCTGACGAGGCGAACGTGCTTGAGTTCTTGAAGGTGCTCAACAGCAAGATCCACCAGGCAGTGTTGGGCGCACAGGCGACGCGGACGGCGGGGCTGAAGCACATCACGCCGAAGCATCTGGCCGTGGCGTCGCAGTTTCTCGATCTGCTGCACGTTTTGACGCCGAAGGTGAAGGCTTTGTTTGTGCGGCTTTCGAAAGCGGACAGAGTGCGGGCGGATGAGTTTGACCGAGTTTCGCAGCTTTTCGAAGACCACAGGAACGAGATTTTCAACAAGCTGGTGTCGCTGATGGCCGACCGGGTCAACGTCCACGCACATGAGATCCGGTCGATCGACTGGTCGCAGCTGCTTCCGCAGCAGCAGGTGCACAGGTACATGGAGACGATTGTGAAGGAGACTCTGACGATTGCGAGGGTTTTACAGAGATATCTGCCGGAGCTACAGTACTCGCTGATTCTGTCGCGGGTTTTTGAGCAGCACAAGAGGTCGCTGGTGGAGATTTACACGCAGCTGAAGCTGAAGGACTCGATTGAGAAGGCGGTGCTGATGAGGGACATTGATTATTTCCGAGAGAAGCTGGCGGACGTGACGGGGTACGGGAACTCGGGACAGGTGATCTGGGAGAATGTGAATGCGATGGTGAGTGAGGAGGAGGGGAGGATGGGAGAGGTGATTCTACCCGGGCCGGGGCCGGGGCCGGTGCCGGTGCCGGTGTCGGGGCGGAAGGTGGAGGCGAAGAGGGCAGCTGAGTCTTCTGAGCCGAGCCCGAGGACTTTTGACTCTGGGAGATCTAGAGAAGAGCCGACCGAAGTCAAGCCGCCGGTGCAAGAGAAGTCCGAGGAAGGCTCGACAGGCGGGCCGGAAGCAGGAGCTGCGGGTGATTTGGAAGAAGAAACGACACCAAGGAACGGGTTGGAAGAGGACCCGAAAGATAAGGCTGAGAAGGCCGTAGAGGAGGAACCCGCAGAGACTCCCGAAAGAACTGTCGAAGAGCGGCCAGAGTCGTCCAAGGAGGCCGAGGGAGTGGAGTCGTGTGTGTCAGCGGAGCCGCACGGCAACGCCGACAGCGAGCGTGCTGCGCCAGCTGACTCTGCTTTCGACGTGAGCACCGGGGAGAACAGTCCTAGCGAGCAGGCGGCGAGTGAAGCGGGTCGGGAGGAGAAGGGGGAGGAGGAGGAGAAGGGGGAGCAGCAGGAGAATTGAAGTGAATGCGATCAACCGGGGAGCAGCAGGGGAGCAGCCCGAGACTTGTATAATAATACCAGCTAGCGAAGCGAGACATGATTTGAGTAATTGGACACCGACGCGGTGGCGCGGGTCAGCCTGTGCAGACCCTGTTTGCTGGCAGGCATCCACGGCGATGTGGGTAGCAGTTGTAGAGGCATGGTGGAACAAGCCCGAGAGACGGAGTATACGGCGAGACGAGGCACCCGCAGACCCCGCCTGAGACCACACCGCAGACCCCGCCTGACACCCCGCCGCGCACCTGCGGCGGTGCTCGATTTGCGCATCTCGAGATTCGAGCAGCGTGAAAAAGCTGGAGATGGCCAGAGATGGCACCGATCTCTCGAGACCGCCGAGCGCACAACCCGAGGACGCGCAGTTTGCACGAGATTGCACGAGATTGCACGAGTTTCCGCGCCCCCAATTGCACATGTCCGTCGACTACAACGTGATCAACAAGCGTCTCAAGGACCTGCACAACGTGAGCTCGTCGCTGGACGAGCCGACCGCCGCCAGCTACGTGGAGGCGCTGCGCCGGGCCGTGATCGGCCCGGTCAAGCTGGACAAGATCAACTCGATTGTGGTTCTGGCGAAGCTGCTGGACTTTATTCCGGCGTCCGACCGGGTCCACGGGCTGCTGGACTCGAAGCTGTTTGCGAGTCTGTTTGAGGTAGCGTCCTCGGAGAACGTGGCGTCGGAGTCGCTGCGGTCGATCCTGCGGATCTCGCAGGCGTTTCTGTCGGGCGCGGTGGCCGCGACGCGGCCCGCCGAGGCGTTTCTGCCGCTGCTGTCGCAGGCGTGCAGCAACAGCCGGCTCCTGGGCAGCCTGGCCGACAGCCTGTTTGACCTCGACCCGAGGATTGTTTCTGCGACGAGCGACTTTGTGTCGGCGCTGCTGCTGCGGGCCTACGAGCTGCGCGACGGCCAGCTGCTGGTCCCGCTGGCCCAGGGCCTGCTGCGGCACCAGTTTGTGGCCAAGTTCTGTGCGACCGCGGAGGCCAACCGGTACGAGCTCGACAAGGCGGGGTCGCTGCGCAGCCTGGGGCGGTCTGCGCGGCTGGCCAGCGACCTGCTGGCGGGCCTGCGTGTGGACGACGGCGCCGCGGAGGGCCTGCTGCGCGAGACGCGGGAGGCGCTGGCCGCCGTGGTGGGCGCGGCGGACACCGCGGGCGCGGGCGCGGGCGCGGGCGCGGGCCGCGAAACCTTTTCTGCGCCCGCGGCTGTGCAGGTC
>PPKO02000078.1:0-15340 GCA_003706155.2 Ogataea glucozyma
CAAGCTACTAAAATATCCAGGCCAATCAAAACACTGCAGCTGGCAAATGCCCATCCCAAATAGCCCCTCACGCCCCAACATTTCGTTACCCCTTTCATCGTCAAATACTCACCATCAACGGGTGCATCAATGTATCTACTCTTAGCAAATACCCATCCCAAATAGCCCCTCACACCCAGCTGTCTCTCTTGTAAACGCGTAAACCAATAATTCGTGTACTTAACAACCCACCTAACCCATGCAAGTCAACGGGTGCACCATCAAATCTGGTTGTTCTTGTCAAATTACTGCAACTAGCCCGTCCCTATGTAAATCAACATAGGCATCAATGTATCCACAGTCAAGTATAAATTGCTCCTTATCCCAGGGCATCCCCACACCCCAGCTAGCCGGTTTGGCGTAAACGCATCTATGCAAAGCTAGTGTTAAGCACTTCCCAGCTGATTTACAAATGCGGCGCTCCTTCCAACCAATCGGTAAAGGTACATGGGTGCTACACGTCTCCTTCAATACAGCATTCCCGGAGTACCAGGCTGCTCGGAATATCCAATTACCAAGCTTCTATCTCTTGCTGGTAACCGGAAATCCATATCCCCTTGGTATCCCCGCACCTCAACTAACTAGTCTGTAAATGGGCCATGCCCCTCAAATATGCAAAATTACTCTGGAATACCACTTATAGGGGTGTAACAATCTATCTCTACTGCATTATCAAGTCCAAAGCCACGGTAAGCACCTTCTCTCGTTTCAAACCACTTTAAATCCCCTCTGTGCTATCTGGTATATCTCTTTCCGTTGCTCGGTGCACCTCAAATAAACACAATTAGCAGTCGGCACAATATAAAACACATGGGGCTCTAATATCACATTGCACGCAGCCTTCATATCAATAGCCGCGTAACGCCTACTATGTAACGCAAAACGGCACTTCTACGCAACATGTCCCTCCATCTTGAGCAGTCGCTCTTATCCCGTCTCCTGTATTCAAATATCACATCCGGCATGCTAGTAAGTATCCACTATGTAGCACCCCATTTCCAAGCGCGCGGTGTATGTACCAATCCGCAGTATATAAAGCATCCCCACACCCCAGCTGGAGTATTTGGCAAGGGGTGTAAACCACAGGACCCAACTTCGTGCACCCTTACACCCCGGCCAGCCCTTCTAATATACGCCAGGAGGGGCTGTCGTCTGTAAAACCCATGTGTTGCAAATACCCTCAATTGAGGGCTAGTGCCTGTGCCATTGTCAAATGCAACATTCAAACCCCTCTGCGGTGTCTGGGTACCCTTATACTGAGGGTGCACGCATGTACTCCCATCGTACTTCGTACATCCTCAAATCAGTTTCTACATTCCATTTCACAGTTCCAAAGTACTAAAGCAACGTTGCTTATTCAAATGTACCTCAAAAACCCCGGCTAGCCCTCTCGGAACATGCTTTTACCAACCAGGTCAGGAAGGGCCATCATCCATGCACCTTCTGCTGTACCGCATTTTTGGTAATCTGCAAACACCCTCAAATTGGGGGCCACATGCTCGCTGAGTTATCCCATCAATTCAAGCATTCTCGCTTATCCCAATGCCATATCAAAACGCCCTATGCGGTTTCTGGAATACCCTTCTACAAAGGGGTGCCCAAATGTAGTCCCATCGCAGGACCCCCTTTTACCGTACATCGTAAATCCTCAAATCAATATCCAAATGGAATACAACTGCTCCATCTAACTAAAGCAATGTCTCCAGCGCACCCCAACACCCCGTCTTCCCTATTCTGAAACATGCTATCACCAACCAGGTTGGAGGGGCTAACATCATGTACCCCATTTTGGTAATCTGCAAACACCCTCAAACTGCGGGCCACATGCTCCCTAAGTTGTCCCATCAATTGAAGCATTCTCGCTTATCTTATTTCCCCCTTTGCACGCATTCTAGGAAGTCTGGATAACCCTTTCACCAAGGGGTGCAAAAACGTATTCCATCATGGAAACCATTTCTAGCGTACACCGTACACCCTCAAATCGGTATCCAAATTACCTATCGCAGTTCCATTCAACTGAAGCAACGTTTCTGACTCCAGCGCACCCCAACACCCCGTCTTTCCTACCTCTTCATCAGTTAGGTTAGGAAGGGCCAATAACTGCGCATCTTCCGCGGTACCCTTTTTCATACTCCTGCAAACACCCTCAAATCAACATCCATATTGCATTTCACAGTTCCATCTAAGTAAACCAGTTATTCTCTTTCGTATGCACCCCCACAGCCTGTCAAGCCCTCTCGGATCAAGCTTCTGCCAACCAAGTCGGGAGGGGCAAACATCGGTACCCCTTTTTAATTATCTGCAAACACCCCCAAATTGAGGGCCACATGTTGTTCAACTTGTCCATCTAACTGGATCATTCTTTCTTATCACAAAGCCATATTCAAACCCCCTCTGCGGTATCTGGAGTACCCCTTCTTTAAGGGGTGCCCAAATGTACTCCCATCGCAGGACCCATTTTTACCTAATACCTTACATCCTCAAATTTGTTCCCACTTTACATATCACGGTCCCATCTAACTAAAGTCGTCTTCCGCTTTCATTTACAGCCCCCAAACACCATCAAGCCCATCCAAAACATGCTTCCATCAACCAGTCTGGAAGGGTCAACATCTGTGCACCTTCTGTGGTACCCCTTTTTAATTATCTGCAAACACCCTTAAATTGGAATCCACATGCTCTTTAACAATTCCGGCTAACTGGAGCCTTCTTTCTTATCCCAAAACCACATTCAAACCCAATCTGCGCGGTCTGGAACACCCTTTTACCAATAGGTGCAAAAATGTATTTCCTCGGAGGACCATCGCAGGATCCATTTTTACCGTACACCGTACACTCTTAAATCACAACCCCCATTAAACATAACAAGTTCATTTAACTGAAGTCGTCATCCGCTTTCTTTTGCACCCCCCAAACACCATCTAGCCCATCTAAAACAAGCTTTCATTGACCAGCTCAGGAGGGGCCATCATCGGTGTACCCCATTTTCATACTCCTGCAAACACCCTTTGATTGAAGGCCACATGCTCTCTAACTTGTCTTATTGATAAAAGCGTTCTCGCTTGTTACAAAACCACATTCAAACCCCTTCTGCGTTGTTTGAAACATCATTCTGCCAAAGGGTGCAAAAATGTATATCCGTATCAGGACCCCTTTTTAGCGTACAGCGTGCAACCTCAAATCAGCATCCACATTACATTTCACGATTCCATCATGGTAAATTCGTCTTCCGCTTTCATTTACAACCCCCAAATAACATCTAGCCAGCCAAAACAAGCTTACATCAACCAAGTTGGGAAAAGCTACCATCCGTGCACCTTCTGTCGTACCCAATTTTCATGTTTTGCCAACACCTTCAAATTTAAATCAACTGTTCCTGCTAGCTTGAGCATTCTTTGTTATCCTAAATTACATTCAAACCCTCTGCGGTATCCTGCCAAATGCATTTCTGCCATCTACTTACTCAAACAACTCCCTAAAAAGGTGGAAATTCTTCCGCATTAGCCACTGCGCGTACGCAGCCACCGTGTGGTGGAGCACCACGCGGCCCGGGCTGGACACGGCCAGGAAACGCATCCACAGCTGGATGGAGGGGATGTACTCCAAGCCGTTGCGGGCGCGGAAGTCCCAGCTGTAGTACAGCGCGTGCAGGAACAGGCCAAGCAGTCCCTTCTGGCTAAACAGCGGGCACGTGCTCGCGGAGCGGGGGTGCTCGCTGGACCCGCAGCAAAAACATTGGCGGTACCGGCGGTCGTACCACATCGCAAACATGCTGGCGTTCATTTCCTCTGGCCCGTAGGCCATCTCCAGGCCTGGCGCCGGCCGCTGCAGGTATTGGTTGCGCAGCGCAATGTTGTCGTCGCGGTGCCGGAAGTTGCTCCCCTCAGGCGGCGGCGCTTTAATCCCCAAACAAAGTTGCATCACGTCATAATTGCAAAAGCTGAAGACAAACCGGTCGTAGTTCTTGCTCACGCCAACCAGATCAATGCTGCTGAAAGTCCAGTCAAAGCCAGTTCGCAGGTGCCGCACCAACAACTCCAGCTTGCGCTCCACCCTGATCTCCCTAAGCAGGGAGTCCAGGTTCACTGTGTCGTCGTGGTTCCAAAACTCGTCGGTCAAGTAGTACTTTCCCAATGCCACGGACACAAACACACACTTCACCAGCAGGTCCTGGAGCCGGCAGTTCATGCGGTCGGGGCAGTCTGCTCTCAAACACCCTTTGCAGCGCCCGCTCACCCTATTCAGCCGGTTGCGGATCGGCTTTGTGTTCTGCTCGGAAAATATGGTTTTGTGGCTGGGGATAATGTGTTCCAGCACCTCGCGCACGTCCCAGTGCGGCTGGTAGTTGGCCGCCAGCTCGGCGTCGTCGTCAAAATATCCAACAGGAGTGGCTCGAGGCGGCTCTGGTGTTGCTTCTGGACTCGGCTCCTCCTCCTCCTCCTCCTCCTCCTCCTGCATCTCCTCCCACCTTCTCTTTGAAGTGTCGCAGCAGCTGCACTCGCTGGGCCGCGCTATCGTGTAGAACCGGCACATCCTCCTGGAAAAGCACCCTGGGTCTGTGCTGCCCAAGTACAGCAGGTCGCCGGTCGTGCGTATTCTCCCCATTGCCTGGATCAGCTCGTGGTCGCGCGGAACCCACTCGTACAGCACCACCAGCTTCACCTCGGAGCAGTCAATGCCGTGGGACATCAGCGTGGTTCCAAACACCAGTCGCTTGGAGTCCACAAACTCGTTCATAATATCCTCCTTCTCCTGCGGCGTCATGTCGCCGTACAGCAGCAGCGGGTTCGCCCAGCGGCACTGCTGGTACACCTCTTGAAGGACGGCCTTGCTCTTGAAAAACACCATGCACTTGTCGTCGGTCTCCTCGCTCAGAAACAGCCTCAGCCGCTTATCCAGCACTTCCAGCGGATTTTCCACCAGCTTCCTCTGCAGCTGAATGTCTCCTCTCAGTTCGGAAACCAAGTTCACATACAGCAGCCTCCCAGCGGGGATCTCCAGCTCGCGCTCCAGCTCGCCGAGGATCTCCTTGTTCATGGTGGCCGAGAGCAGCAGGGTCTTGAAAAAGGGGAGCTTGGCCAAATCCTGCACCCGCCTGACTGCGTTTGCGCGGTACTCCCGATCAAAGTGGATGGTGTGCGCCTCGTCCAGCACCAGCAGGCCAAGCTTTGTTGTGGTGTCTATCTCGATGGAATGCTTTTCCAGCTCCGCCACGGTAAACACGTACAGGTCTCTGAGGCTGCGCGCGCCGACGTCTCCTTGCAAGGACTGGATCCCGCCCAAACGCAGCTTTGCCGCCTCCAGCCGCCTGCTCATGTCTCCGCGCAGCGTATAATAGGGAACGACGAGGATGTTCAGGTACTCTCCCGGGTACTTTCTGGTCAACGTCAGCAGCGGCAGCAGGAACGTGTTTGTCTTGCCAAACCCGGTGTGCGCCTGGATCGCCAGTCCGCGGTAGCCTCCTTCAAACACGTGGGACACGAGCCGCTCCTGGTGCTCTCTGAACGCAAACTCGTCGCCATACAGCTTCTTCGCGTCCTCGAGGATCTCCCAGATGGACAGCGCCGGCCGGGCCCTCTCGACAACCACGGTCTCCTTTTCTGCTGGCGCGTCGGGCAGCTTCTCCAGCTCGTAGTAGTCCTGCCAGCAGCAGTCCTGCACGTACAGCTCCTCCCGCATGCCCTGGTCGTCCTTGTGCCGCGTGTTTCCGTAGACCGCTTTCCCCGTCTGCACGCTGTGGTTCAGGCCCAGCTCGGCCACCTCCTGGAACTGTCTCGAGCGCGTCGCCAGTGGCGCAATCAGCTCGCGCAGGACCCGCGCCGAGTAGTGCCGCAGCAGCCGCAGCTTCACCAGGTTCTCCTCGCCGTGGATCCGCGTCAGCATGGTGTAGAACTGGTCCATGCTCACCAGCTGCACCCGCGCGGCTCCGCTGTAGTAGGAAACGTTCACAAACAGCTGCTCCGAGAGAAGCCGCTCCCACGAGCCCTGCACGTTCTGGGTCTCCTCCACAGCCAGCTCGTCCTCCTCGTCGTCGTCGTCCGCTGCCGCGTCCATCTCGTCGCCTTGCTCGTTCATGCTGTTCAAGTACGTCACCATTTCGTGGCGGTAGAGCAACGCGTTCAGCTTGACCGGCGCAGGGGACATGTGCATCAGCTTCAGCAGCAGCGGCCGTGCCGTCATCACATAAAACAGCGCCATCTTGCTCGCCTTCTCGGTCAGCCACAGCACGTTGTTGGGCGTCCGGCCGTTCTTCGAGTACTTGACCTGGAAGTAGACGCGCCGGCGCTGCGGGTGGAACCGCATGCTGGTCTTGCTGCCGCCAAACGCCAGGATCTGCAGCTCCGTGAAGCGCACGCGGATGCCCGTCGAGAAGTGCACCGCCACCATGAGCGCCTGGGACATCGTGCAGATCAGGCCGATGAGGTGCTGCAGCATGCTGGCAAGCACCGCGTCCCCGGCGTCCATCTGGCACTCCTCCAGCGTCTCGCGCGGGAAGCTTTCTGGGAAGTAGTCCAGACACTCGCGCGTGTAGCCGTCCTTCAGCAGCTCCCAAACCTTCTCCACGCCCCTCGAGCTGTCCACCATCTTGCGCAGCGCCTCGGCGGCCTCCTCAAACATCCGCACGGCCTCCTCATACGACTTGGACACGTACTCCTTGCGGATGATCTCCGAGGAAATGACGGCAGACCCGTCCGGGTTCAGTGTGGTGGAGTACACCTGTCTGTTCTGCGTCGCCTTGATCGTCTCCGTTCCCAGCTTGAAGAGAAACACCACCGGATAGCCAGTCTCCACCGGGTACAACGACAAGTCAAACAGGTTGTTGGCGTCGTCCGCGCCCGTCGCGCTGTAGTACACCGCCAGCTTGGCAAACGTCTTGAGCGCGTTCAGCGTCTGCGTGATCTTGATCAGGTTCTTGGTCTCAAAGCCCTTTGTTGCGTCGAAAAACGTCTTGATCACCATCTCGCTGAACAGCCCGTACGAGTCCGGGTCCAGCAGCCACTTGAACAGCTTGTTCAGCTCGGCACACTTGTCCCGGATCCGGTGCTTCTCCCCGAGCCGGGTGCCGAGCAGCTCGAAATCCACCACCCCCCCGCCGCCGTCCCCTTCCCCGAAATCGTCGAGACCCTCCAACTCGTCGTGGTACAGCACCATCATGTAAAACTCCAGCATCATGTGCGCATACGTCTTGGCCGTCTTGACGCTGACCACCCGCACCGGATGCGCCGTGGTGTCCTGGTACAAGAACGACTTGACCAGCTTCAGCCGCAGGTGCTGCGGAGACGTCATCCGGAACGACAGCAGCACCGCAAACACCGCCTCCAGCTCCTTCTTCAAGTCCGAATGGCCAACCCCGGAAAGCTTCCGCTGAAACACCCCGACGTCGTGCGCGCTGAAAAAGTGTCGCGACACTTGGTACGTCTTCTCCAAGAAATCATTCTCTCGGATCAGCCCGGAAAACTCGTCCCGCGACACGTACTGCCGCATGTCCACAAACCGCTCCGACCGTTCGGTCAAAGTCCGGCACAGGTACTTGGTGTGCTTGCGGTTGTCTGTAATCTTGAAGCCTTCGACAACCTCAGCGTCCTTCGGAACGTGCTTGAAGATCTTGTTCACCACCTCTTCTTCTTCTTCCCCGCCTCGCCGAATCGAGTGCTTCTCCAGAGTCACGTGTTGGAAAATCTCCCGGTCCCGCGGAATGAACACAATGTCTCCTTGTTGCTCAAAATATTCAGCAATGTCTTCCAGCTCAACGTCTGGATGATTCTTCAGAAACGGTCTGCCGTATCTTTTGTTGTCTGGATGGATCACCTTGCCATCAAGGACAAGAAACCCGTCCACGAAGGTTGTATTTCTTCTCTCGTTGTTGTTCATCTTGGAGAAAGAAAAAAAAACAAATAGAGAAAAAATATCATCTGGCCGCTTCGCATCCCCCCTTTTTATACAATTTTGGAAAATTTTTGTATTTGTCAGCAACATTCTCCAGCCGGCGAAAAATCGCCGATAATTGAGTACCACACTACCTTTTCCCCCTAAATTAGTATGGGTGTCCAACTTTTCCGGAGGGGGTCCGGAAAAGTTGCGCAAATCGAATTTTTTCTGCCCAACTTTTCCGGCCCCATAGTAAATTAGTATGGGATTTTCGCGATGCGCAAAATTTCCCAAAACACAGTATTGTGGAATACCACAATATATCTCTACTACGCATCATCAAGTCCAAAGCCACGGTAAGCACCTTCTATCGTTTCAAACCACTTTAAACCTGGTATATCTCTTTCCGTTGCTAGTGCACCTCAACTAAACGGAACCAGCAGTCGGCACAATATAAAACACATGGGGCTCAAATATCACATTGCACGCAGCCTTCATATCAATAGCCGCGTAACGGCTACCATGTAACGGATTATCTTCTCCCCGGTTACTCAAATCCCAGCTGGCTTATGTGCATCCCCTTGTTTCTCCCTTCTAATAACCATATCGTCTGTTCTACCAAATAAAGCAGCGCAGGTTTCCCCATTCATCAGGACAACCGGATCACCCATTCACCAAGGGGCTATGTAACCTCAAATCATATCAACTACGTTTTGTTTGGCCTACCATTCCCAATCCCCGTCTACCCATCTAACAAGCTAGTATGGACATGCTCCATGTAGCGCATTGCCTTTCGCCGGCATCTAAAATGCCCATTCAGCAAGCTAATAGGTAATTATGTAATATGGCTCCCCATCGTGGAACTACCATTCAATCAACGGCCGTGTGCTCTCTAACATCAATTCTCAAATAAAGCAGTCGCAATTATTTAACATCTCGTCCCCGGTATATATTACCCATTTGGCAAGCTAGTAAGTATCCACTATGTAGCACCCTATTTCATATTCATGCAATTACCCAAATCTACTGCTCAATACTCTCAAACCAAAGCGCGCGGTGTATGTACCAATCCGCAGTATATAAAGCATCCCAACACCCCAGCTGGAGTACTTGGCAAGGGGTGTAAACCACAGGACCCAACTTCGTGCACCCTTACACCCCGGCCAGCCTTTCAAAATCTGCCAGGAGGGGCTGTCGTCTGTAAAACCCATGTTTGCAAATACCCTCAATTAAGGGCTAGTGCCTGTGCCATTGTCAAATGCAACATTCAAACCCCCTGCGGTGTCTGGAATGCCCTCATACTGAGGGTGCACGCATGTACTCCCATCGTGGGGTTCAGTTTAATCGTTCACCGTACATCCTCAAATCAGCTTCCATGTTCCATCATTCTAAAGCAGCGTCGCACCCACACACCCCGGCTAGCCCATCTGGAGTACGCCAAGTTAGGAGGGGCTATCATCCGTGCACCTGCTGTGGTGCCCTAATTTAATGTCTGGCAAACACCCTCAAATTGAAGCCTACATGCTCTCTAACTTGTGCCATTGATCAAAGCTTTCTCTGTTATCCTGAAATCAATCCCCTCTGCGGTACTTGAAAATCGCTTCTACTGAGGGTGCACGCATGTACTCCCATCGCAGGACCCCTATTTACCGTACACGGCCTACCCCTAAATCAACTTCCACATTCCATTTCACAGTTCCCTCTTATTAAAGCACCGCCGCTTATTCAAGTGCACCTAAACACGCCGCCTAGCCCTCTCGGAACATGCTTTTGTTAAGCAACTTAGGGAGGGTCATCATCCGTGCACATTCCGTCATACCCCATTTTCATACTTTGCAAACATCCTTAAATCGGGGGCCACTTGGTCTCTAAGTTGTCCCATTGATTACAGCGTTCTCTCTAATCCCATTCCCCCTCTTGCACGCATTCTAGGAAGTCTGGAAAGCCCTTTGGCCAAGGGGTGCACGTATATAGTCCCATCGCAGGACCCCTATTCACCGTACACGGCCTACCCCCAAATCAACATCTACATGGAATATAACTGCTCCATCCAACTAAAGCAATGTTTCTAATTCCAGCGCACCCTAACACCCCGTCTTCCCTATTCTAAAACATGCTTTTACCAACCAGGTTGGGAGGGGCCAACATCATGTACCCCATTTTGGTAATCTACATATACCTCAAATTGGGGGCCACATGGTCTCTAAGTTGTCCCATTGAATAAAGCATTCTCGTTCGTCCCATTTCCCCCCTTGCACGCATTCTAGGAAGTCTGAAAACCCATTCATAAGGGGGTGCAAAATTCTACTCCCATCATGGAAACCATTTCTAGCGTACACCGTACATCCTCAAATCATCATCCACATCACATTTCACAATTCCATCATGGTAAAGCAACGTTTCTGATTCCAGCGCGCCCTCACAGCCCGTCTTTCTTACTTTGAACATGCTTGCAACAATCACTTTGGGAGGGGCCAACATCGCGCACAGTCTGTAGTGCCCTTTTTCATACTCCTGCAAACATCCTCAAATCAACATTCCCATTACCATTTTCAGTTCCACCTAACTGAATCCGTCTTCCGCTTTCTTTTACAACCCCCAAACACCATCTAGCCCATCTGGACTATGCTTCTACCAACCAAGTCGGGAGGGGCAAACATCCGTACACTGTCTGCGGTACCCCTTTTTAACTATCTGCAAACACCCGCAAATTGAGGGCCACATGTTGTTCAACTTGTCCGGCTAACTGGAGCATTCCTTCTTATCCCAAAACCACATTCAAACCCAATCTTCGCGGTCTGGAACACCCTTTTACCAATAGGTGCAAAAATGTATTTCCATCGCAGTACCCATTTTTACCGCACACCGTGCAACCCCAAATCAGCCTCCACATTAAATATCACAGTCCCATCTAACTAAAGCAGCGCTTCTGATTCCAGCGCACGCCCACAGCCTGTCAAACCCTCTTGGATCATGCCTCTATCAATCAAGTCGGGAGGGGGCAACATCCGTGCACTGTCTGTCGTACCCATTTTTCATACTCGTGCAAACACCCTCAAATCGGACGGAATGTTCCATGTAACTTGTTCCTTTATATAAAGCATTCTTTCTCATTACATTCCCCTCCTCGCAAACATCATAGGACATCTGAAACACCCGTTTGCTTTGGAGTGCAAAACCGGATTTCCATCTCAGGACCCCCTTTTCCTACTCCTGCAAACATCCTCAAATCAATACTCAAGTTACATATCACAATTCCATATTGGTAAAGTAGCGCTTCTGATTCCAGCGCACTCCCACAGCCTGTCATATCCTCTCGGATCATGCCTCTACCAACCAAGTCAGGAATGGCCAACATCCGTGCATCTTCTGTCGTACCCCATTTTGAAACTTTCCAAATATTCTCGAAGCGGAGGGCCTGATTTCCGTAACTTATACCATTACATAAAGCATTCGCTCTCTTCACATCCCCCCCTCTTGCCACGTTCTAGGATTTCTGGAAACCCCTTTTACCAAGGGGGGTAAAATTACATTCCCATCCCAGGACCCCATTTTCATACCCCTGCAAACACCCCTAAATCAAAACCCAAGTTACATTTCTCAGTTCCATCATAGTAGCCCTCTTTGGCTTTCCTTTGGTACCCCCCAAACCCCAAATATCCCTTCCGAGCAGCAGTTCCCATTTTAGGTGGAACCAACCACGCACCCCCTTCGGACTACACCATCCACCCCCAATTCAAATCCCACACTACATACAACAATCTCATCTGATTAATCCTGCTTTGCTGATTCTTTTGCACCCCCACACCCCTTATAGGCGCTCTGGGAAATCAATCTACGAACCAGTGTACTCGTATATCACCATTCCAATCAAGCATCCCCAACCCAATCTCCCCCAAACACAAAGCTACCACATCCAATTCATATTCCACTGATTAATGCCTGCCCGCTTATCCCAATCAACCCCTAACCTCACTTCTCCGGCATCTGGAACACCCATTTACCAAGGGCCTTCCCTCTAGATCCCCCTCCACGTGGCGCTCCAGCACGTGACACAATTTTTGAGTTCCGTTTACCCAAGCCATGGTAGCTAACCTGGGGTATCATATACTCCACGAACTCCACTCAAACAAACATTAGCACAGACTAATCCAATGAAACCTCATCATTGCCATGTGGAACTAATTGGAGACCTGGAATTGGAGGGGCAGCACTCCGGGAATCTCCCAAATATGGGGAGTTCTGCCAATTCACTTCACAAAAACACAGGGAATTCTGCCAATTCACTTCACAAAAACACGGGGAATTCTGCCAAATCACTTCACAAAACTACGAGGAATCCTGCCAAATCATCTCACAATGATGAAGGAGATTCTGCCAAATAACCTCCCACGAATCACGTGACAGCTTTGACCGGAAACCAGACTTTTAACCGGACTCTACGCCGACCAGGAATCAAGGCGGAATTTGAAGCAGTTTGAACAAACAATTAAATGGAAATAAGGCTACGAGCATGTCAAAGCGGTCAATTTCCCCAAAAACATCGTTCTTAAGAGAGTCCGGTAATATGACCAAAGGAAATTGTTTCCAAAAACTGAAATTGACTACTTAGTCTATCTGTTCCTCTTTAAAATTACGCTTCTCGCTTGGTGGAATACATATCCCTTTATTCGGTACATGTGGCGCTCGTTCGAACGCTCCGAGTGGGACCCGTGAAGTTACGTAGACACGAGTGGGTTTGAAAGAATTACGTAATCGCTCGAATGCTCTGAGTGGGTTCCAAAATATTACGTAATCGCTTGAAACCTCTGAGTGGGTTCCAAAATATTACGTAAACATGTTGGAGGAAATTTCCCTAGACATAAAAGCATTTTTTGATGCTTTGTAGTTCAACAACTAAGTAGGGGAGGCCCATACAAAAAGGCATGAGTCGGGTCTGTTCAGTCGTAGCAATTAGATGCACTAATCAGTTTACTGGATTTCCAATTTTCTGACCCCCAAAATAGAAGGTTAAAATTCTGGCCAATTTTCCTTGACCCATACCCAGGGAATTTGACGAACTCCAAAAAGTTCACAATGTTCTCCCAAAACACATGTACTGATTAGCATAATCACGGCGCATCGACCTATGTTAGTTTCGTTATTTAGTTCGCAGTGGTTATTGAGTTGTGGACCAACAAAGGAGGAACGACCGCGGCCAGAAAAAAAAAATTCAAAGTCACCACCTTGAACTGTAAAGCTTAGAAATTATTTTCAGCAATTATGGATCAATAACGCAGTTGGAGAGTCTCTTCCTCTTGAATAACATACTTACCCCTTTGTGGGATGGATTCCCAAATATTTGGCATGAAAACTCATCGAGTCGCTTATATGTACGTTTGGCTGGCGTCTTATTAGCCATTTTCATGAAATTTTTATCAACACGCTGTACTTTCTACATAAGCAATCTCAAATCAATAACGCAGTTGATGAATCTTTATCTCTCGAAGATTATACTTCCCCCTTTGTGGATTGGATTTTCAATTATTTGGCGTGAAAACTCATTGAGTCACTTATATGTACATTTGGCTAAAATCTTATTAGCCATTTTCATCGAGTTTTTTATTAACACGCTGTACTTTGTACTTGAGCAATCATCGATCGGTAACACATTTGATAAGTCTCCTTTACTTGAATATCATACTTCCCGCTTTGTGAAATGGAGTTCCCATGTTTTGGCCTTCAATTTTGGTGTTGTAAATACTATAAAAATCAGTTTTTGAAATTTTACTAGCCAATTTCATCAAATTTATTCTAACACGCTGTACTTTGTTCATGAGCATTTATAAATCAATAACACAGTTGATGATTCCGTTTCTCTTCAGGATTATACCTTTTGCTTTGAGTGATGGATTTCCAATTATTAGGCCTTTGATATCGGTATCAATAGATTTTTCATCGAACACGCTGTTTGAACTACATCCGCAAATACAAATCGATAACACATCTGATGACTACTATTCTCTTCAAGATTATACATCTTGCTTTGTGGAATGGATTTCCGATTATTCGGCCTTCAGTATTGGTATGGTAAATACTAAAAAATTTACTCTGTCGGTATCTAAAATTTTACTAGCCATTCTCTTCAATTTTTACTAGACACGCTGTACTCTCTACATAAGCAATTATGGATCAATAACGCAGTTGGAGAGTCTTTTCCTCTTGAATATCATACTTCTCGCTTTGTGGATTGAATTTCCAATTATTCGGCCTCAAATTTTGGAGTTGTAAATCCTATATAAATCTCTCTGGAATCTTACTAGCCATTTTCATTGGGGTTTTTTAACACGCTGTACTCTCTACATGAGCAATTATGAATCAGTAATACCGATTCTTCATCCTGTATATCATACTTCCCGCTCTTTGGAATGGATATCCATATATTCGGCCTCCAATATCGTAATTGTGAATACTATCTAAAATCTTATTAGCCATTTTCCGCGATTTTTGGTAGACACGCTGCAAATACTTATCGGTGACACAGTTTATGACTCTCTTCCTCTTTAAGCGGTGGTTGTAGAACAGATATCCATTTACTTGGTCCTGAAGATTAGTATCGTGAATACGGAATACTTGAACATTCGGTTTACCAAAACTGCCCCACTTTCTGCGCGAGCAAATATATATCAATAACAGAGATTTTCCCTCTTGAAGATTCCAAATGCATTTAGTTGATCTTACTCAGTCACTCTCTATATATTTGTACGCTGTACTTCCCACACGAGCAATCGATGAGTCTATCCCTCTTGATCATAATGAATTCCCAGTCACGTTAAATCTCACTAGCCCTTATCTGGCACGCTCTTTGATCTACTCATGGCTTTGCAGTCACTCGGCCTTTGATATTGATAAAGAAAGTGGGCCACAGTGTTCTGGGATTCAAATCACTGAACATCTCACCTTCCAGCTCATCTGGATGATCCAGACATCTCACTTCAAAATTCCATGGGGAGTTCTGTCATCTCACAATAATATGGAGGATTTCTTTCCAGTCACTCACACATGGGGAGTTCTGTCAAATCACCTCACAGAGATACGCGAGTCATTTCACAATGATACGAGAACTGGAAATACCTGTCTAATCTCACAAATGTAGAGTTCTTTCAAATCACCTCACATAAACATGGAGAATCCTGCAAAATCACCTAACATATGGGGAGTTCCGTCTAATCACCTCACAGAGATACTTCAAATTCTGTCAAATCACCTCACAAAATTGTGGAGAATCCTGCCAAATAACCTCACATATGGGAGTTTTGTCTAATCACCTCACAGGGATACGAAAATCATTTCACAATTATACGAGAACTTCTGCCAAATCACCTCACAATAATATGGAGAATCTTGTCAAAACATCTCACATATGGGGAACTCTGTCAAATCACCTCACATG
>PPKO02000079.1:0-15265 GCA_003706155.2 Ogataea glucozyma
TGCCCCTCTTGTAATACCTTGTGAATCACAATCAAGGCCTTGAACACTTGCACTTCGTCAGATTGAATTGGAATGGTCTTGATCGTATTCCCTTTCCAGATTCTGTAACTATGCGTTATAATTGAACATTCTTAGCCACGTAACCAATTCTGTTTGGACGCTCTGAACTCCACTCGCTTGAACCTTGTTTCATGACTTTCCGCTCGCAGTGGCACACTTTCAGTACGTCTGAAAAATCACGAGCTTCACTCACCTACAAAAGGCAAATCTGTGTTCTCAAGCTATATCATCAAGCTCTCGTCAACAGAAGATCCTCGATTTTCGGTAGCATTTGCCTATACCGGTCATTTTGGTCAAATGAACGCTTTCTAGAATGAAGGTGTACGCTAATGATACGTACAAATACTAAGCACAAGCTTTAAGGTAATTTAGCTTCATCCATTTAGCTAGGATAACTCACTCGACTCTCTTGTAAGACTCATCTTTGAAAAAACAATGTACCTTTTGGTAGCAAGCCAATTTCGTCTATCGAAAACAAGTATGACACTCGTTCGAAAAAAGGTAATTTGTATGATTTCGATTTGCTACCAAATTTGGCCTTGGCACCACACATCATAATCGAATAAGAAAAAGTCCTTAGTGAAATCTCAGATAATCAAGGTTATGCTCGACCTTCAATTTTGCTAGAGTATCTCTAGTTATCATATAAAGCGCCATTAGCTGTTGGTGAAACGCGCAAAATTCAACGATGACAAAGTTTGTGAGAACAACAGCTCTACCATTGGATTCAATCAAATTAGGACCTCAAAGGGGTGAAAATTCGCCGGGAGCTTCTCTTTCAATAATTCTCGAGCTCACTCTAGCCACTGGAAATCCAAAAAGCAAATGGACATTCAAAATAAGAAAATCATGATGGCTATCAAACAATGCATGGGTTTGACTCGGTGATTATCCAATCTTGAAAAATCGATGCTGACTCGCTCATTCGTCAATTTGGTCATGCTACGTATTTGACGACAAAAATCTATTGATTGGAAGAACTGACAACATTTAACAATAACCACGGAGTTAGTTCCTCGGTTACAGTTCTCAGTTGGAAGTTGGGAGAAATTATGGATAAGCATTCACTGGATTTGACAAAATAACAGCTATTGAAATCGCACGATCCACTAAAGTCTCGCTCGGAATATTGATAACACGTTTCCACAGCTTGCCCAAATAACTAGCAATGTTCGCTTGAATACTAAACCTTGGGCTTTAGAGATTTCCTCAACTAACTAGCTCAATACACTCCCTTTCGTCATTCGGCCCTGCAACTTTATTTGATGAGAAACTTGATTCATTATTTATCAAGACTACATCTCAGTCACCCATGCTTGCGACCAACTTCTGCATCAGCGCAAGAATATTCTGGTGGTAAAATTATCAAACTGAAAATTCCTCGTATGAACACACGGAATCAAGAGACGGTCATCAGCTAAACACCGAAACAAAGAATTTCAGGCCTAAGCAAGCTATGAAGCTTTTTGTTGATGGTAGTTAAATCATCCAGACCTACTTCAAAATCTTGCTGCTCATCTTACTAATATCCAATCACACACGTACGATTACGAATCACCGTCAAGAAACTAGGCTTTTAATTTCACGACCGTCGACAACAATGCGCTATACTCCAGCGTCAATGACCTTCGAATCTGAGAATCTCAAGCCTGATTGATGCGAATCACATGAGTTCGCAGGAAGTGGGGCCAAGTGATGATGTCGTTCAGTACACTATACAGTAAAACCAAAAATGTTCTTTCAAAGTCAGGAGTCATATATTGACATACAGAATCAGAACTCGCGGGATGGCAGGGTTGCCATGATAACCCAAATGACATTATTTCCTGCAGCCTCACACGATGATTTGCACCTTTTGCAAAAGCTCTCCTTTTGTCCCTTGCCGAAGTCTCAAGAGCAAGGTAATCCGGAGTAAGAATCAATGATAGGTTCTTATCATCGACCAGTAACCTTTAGTTCAAGTTGCATCTTTTGCAAACATACACGAACACGCTAATGAGAAGAAGGAAAAGGTGCGAGAACCGTTTGGAATGACCCTTACTCACTCCATATTGGGTTATGGCCTTCAGTCATGAAGATTCAGTATTCTCGATTGAAGCGGAGTGTTAGGTTGGGATGATCATGCTTACCTTTAAAGAAAAAAGATCGCTCAGTCATTGTTATAGTATGCTTGGACAGTGATAGATTGGGAGTCCAGCATTGACTTCATTTTTTGGAATGCAATGGTTGTGTGGTGACTTGTATGATTTTTAATTCCCGTTTATCACATGCATCATAAACTACAATACTATACAATACTATACAATACTTACCAACCCCAGTGCTTTACACTTTATATGCTGAGCAAAGGCAACTTCCGGAAAACAAAATCCCAACTCCCTGCATATTTCGTGGGAACATTTTGAAGGATCTGAGTAAGCCTTTGTTGAGCATAGAATACGAAAGGAATAACGTCTTACCATATTATATATATAAGCTCATGTCATCGTTGGATATGACAAACTTGCGTCTTAATCAGTGCCTTCCTGAACGTGGCCGCACTGTTCCCGTTCGTACCTCATTTCGTCAGCTTTGAGATACTTAGTTACTGGTTCTTCTTATACGAAATGAATTTTGTTGTCTACTTTTTTAGTTGACGATGTTGAGATTGAATCAACTCATTACATGAGGTTTGCGGTTGATTCTGAATTTATTCTCGTGTTGAATTGCCGCACCGGGGCGCGACCGTGTGACCAGGTGGAGCCTCAGGGTTGAGTCTTCCGCAGTATCATAACAAAAAGGGTACTTCCCAGAAATGAGATCTGGTTCAAGACGTAAGTAAGATCATTGAAAGACTGAGGAATATACGGAATTTGAATACCTCGAATTTGTTTGTAGCTAATATTGAGCATGTTTGAACAGACGCCAACGCAACAAAACCCGTGTTGATTTCACGGAGCACTGTTTTTCTCTGCATCTGCTTCAACCATAAAGATTTTGATTTGCCAAACACGCTGCTACATTAGAACTCTAGTAAGCAATGATCTCACCGATATCTGCTCTCTGGATTTCCAGAACACTCGAGTCTGTGACGCCGTTAACAGACGATCAGTTGTGGGCTTACTCCTTCTTCAGCTCCAGCCAACTCCATTTCTGGCAACCCTTGCAAATTTAAAATTTTCCTTTTTTTAAATTTGATGCCCACGTTGAGCTCTATCAAAATGAAACCTACAAATGGAGCAATCTATCCAGTTTGAACTGTATTATGAAGAAACTGCTAACATGAATTACAAACGTCAAAGATTGACGAAGTTGAACAGATTATGAGTTTGGAACAATGAAACATAATGACATACCTGGCCTCCAGGGGACGGTTTCATAATCATTCAATCGTGGGGGGACCGGTAGCGGATCGCTGATGACTCCTTTCTAATTCTTTCAAAAGCACATAGGCGGTTTGATGGGTGGCAAAGTGGATGATCTGGGTTTGGCAAAATTTGACAAGACTACTAGTTAAAGGGAGTTGATATTCATGTCCGCGGAAATCGGAAATATATACTTGACAATGGAAATCCCGAATTTAAATAGAGTCCGCCGAATACAAAGGATCACTATATAGCAACAATTGTGAGAACGAATATTTAGCCAGGATTTGTTGTGTTATGGTTCACCACAATGTCAAGTCTCTACTCAATTCGGGGTTTGCTACAGCTACAGGTGTATAACCCTCATGATTGCATATAAATGAGGCGTTGGGCACGATCATTGATCGTTCCTGTTGAATTTCATCCAATAGAACTGTAAAGTCAGACAATATCAAGGTATTATTTACATTATGTATATTTCTCAATCCTCTAAATACTAACATCTTATATTGGATTCATATCTGGGAAAGCCTCCCTTCCATATTACCCCGGAGGCTCAGTCCCCAGTGGTTCCGCCTGGTCACGCGGTGTCTTCGCCCGGTAACTTCGCCCGGATATACCACCAGAAGTTTCGACTATGCCCCAATAACCCAACATACGGGACTCACCCGAGATCAAACCCAGAACTCATATCTTGAGCTAAACCAATCTCAACAATTCCAAAACCTGACACTTCAGATTGAGCTTCGTAGGTATATGACTCTGCTCCCGAACTTCAAGAATACGGACTTATGCATTCAGGGTCTCCCGTGGAAAGAAACTGAGTCTGGCTTGATGTGTGAGTAGGGCAACTTGCCAACATTCATAAATGCTTCAGTTTTTGAAAGCATTTAGTATCGAGGTATTCAAGAAGAGAATCATGGGGATACGGGTTAACAAATTGAGGGATCACTCATGGACTCAGCCTGTTGCTCATATCCGGTGGGTACGTTTGGTTCATCATGCTAAGTTTGGAAGCGGATCTCTGCATTTTTTTGCCTTTGTCTTTGAGGCTTTTGCAAATACACATGTTTGCATGTTGAATACGCATTCATTTGTATATTTGGCGACACGGTGACATTCAAATTGGTGAGCAGAAGCCTGATCCGGATCCGATGTATGATCGTTGTACTTCGAGGGATATCCTCTTATCAACCATCTTGTAACCTATCACTGTATCATCTTGATTCCCTGAAGTTACTGTACACAGTGGTTAGCGCGGGGTACTCCTCCAGGTCACGCAGTCATGTCCGGTGGATCCCCCCTGTAGCCCAGCAGGCCAAAGTAGGGGACGCACCCATGAACGAGCCCAGAAAGTCATGTTGAGAATCGTACTTCCACAATGTTGATTTACCTTTGCTTTTCTGCTCGGAATGTTGCTGCGATTGTTGTGGGTTATTCCACTGCTCACAAAGCCTATCGTGTTTACCATCCTGAGCATGATAGTATTTATATTGCTCGGCATGTTCGATTTGATGAATCTGTGTTTCCTTTTGTTGATTCATCTCCTCTGCCAATGCAACAATTTTTGACCCTTCCTACTTTTGGTGGTTTTTCGTCGCTTCCTGTTCGTGGTATCCCTGTTATTGAAGCTGCTTCTCCAAGCTCTCCACCGTCTCCATCCATTGTTGATGTGTCTGATGCTCAAGCTCATGAATCAGTCTCCATTTCCGAGACTGTTGCCCCGGTTGCGGAGTCTGTCAAAGAGGTGGAAGTCACTACTAAGGAACCTTCTCCAACACCTGAACCTTCTTCTGAAGCTGAACCTGTCGCTGCTGCTTCACCCAGTTTCTTTCTTAAAGATTCACCCATTCGTCTGCTTGATTCTTCTGAGACTCCTGAGGAATCATTTCCAGGTGTTGTTACTGCCCCTCGTCCCGTAGTGCCTGTGGAGCACTCGCTTCTTCCAGTATCTTCGAGTCGTCGACGGACTCAGTCCACTGCATCGATTCTTACTGATGCTAGCTTAGCTCATGATCTCAAACGTCAATCTGCTGGATTTGCTATTCGTGATGTGTCTGATCTTACTACTACCATCAAGGAAGCGTTGGCTAGACCCGATGGTCGTTTGTGGAAACATGCTGCCGACGCTGAGATGCTTGTTCAAAACGAGAATCATAGATGGACGTTGGTGGATTTGCCTACTGGACGTCGCGCTGTTGGATGTCGCTGGGTCTTCACCTTGAAGACTGCTTCCTCTTCTCCAGTATATAAGGCTCGTCTGGTGGCTCAAGGATTTCGCCAGGTCCCTGGCATTGACTACAATGAGACTTTCAGCCCCGTGGTCAGATATGAAAGCATTTGCCTGCTACTTGCTCTTGCTGCTCATTTTTTACTGACTATTCATCAAATGGATGTGATCACGGCTTTTCTGAATGGCGAACTTACTGATGAGATTTACATGCGCCAACCACCGGGATACGAAGTTCCGGGTCAGTCCCATAAAGTGTGTCTTTTGCTCAAAAGTCTTTATGGTTTGAAACAGTCTCCCTTGTGCTGAAATAAGAGAATTGATGCTGTCTTATTACAGGCTGATTTTGTTAAGGCGACTTCGGAGTACGGCATTTACTCCTATCTCAGTTCAGATTAAAAGGCTCGTATGTTTGTTGCCCTCTATGTTGATGATCTGTTATTGATTTCAAATGACCTTCCTTTGATTTAACAGGCCAAGAAAATTCTGGCTTCTCAGTTCAAAATAAAAGACTTAGGTCTCAGCAAAACGTTTCTTGGTATGGAGATCACTCAACACTCTGGTAGGGTCTCTCTCTCGCTCCAAAAGTCCTTCTATGAGATGCTTTCGGGAAATCAAATGCTTGATTGCAATCCACTACTCCTGTTGTTCCTGGTTTAGATTTGTCACCTACTGCCACGACTGATGAACCAGTGTTGCCTGATCCATCCGGTTATCGCAGCATGGTAGGGAAATTGATATTTGCTGCTAATACCGTTCGTCCTGACATTGCCTTCGCTGTTTCACTGTTGAGCAGATACTTGAATCAACCTAAAGAAGTCCACCTGAAGGCTGCTAAACATGTCCTAAGGTACTCGAAAGGCACAGTGGCTCTGGGACCAACTTACGAGTCTGGGTCATCACTAGAACTTATTGGATATAGTGATGCTGATTATGCTGGAGATAAAGCTGAACGAAAATCCACCTCAGGATATGTGTTCATGTTAGCGGGATCTCCAATTACTTGGAGATCGAAGAAACAACCAGTTATTGGTTTGTCCACTACGGAATCCGAATGTGTTGCCCTATGTGATGCTGTTAAAGAGTTAGTCTGGTTAAGACAACTTTTGGGTCAATTACAAGTGAAATTGAATAACGTTCCAGTTATTTATGAAGACAATACCAGCTGTATTGCACTTGCTCAACATCCTACATCTCATGATAGGACGAAACATATTGATGTGAGATATCATTTCATTCGTTCAAAATTGGCTGAACAAGCTTACTTCTTGAAGATAATGGCTACAGATGATATGATTGCAGATACACTCACAAAAGGATTGGCTAAAACTAAGTTTGAGAATTTCAGAAAAATGATGAAATCAAAATCGATCACATTGTGAAGTATGGTAGGGTGTTGAGAATCGTACTTCCACAATGCTGATTTACCTTTGCTTTAATAAAGTGGAATAATATCACTCAAAAATGATCAGTCATATCAAAAGACTGACTGATCATTATTAACACAATATATGAGAAGGCCTTTTTTCCCAAGACTTCTTGGGATAAGTTGACTATATAGACTTCTATTTAGTTGAAGAAAATATTTTTTATTTTATACTCACAATGAATGTTCAAGTAAGACTGAGTGAACTCCAACAAGTCATGCCTCATTTGGAACTATGGGAGTGACCAAATCAGACCAAATATATACATATATGTACAAGTGAAACTTTCCGCATCAGGTAATTGAATTGCTCGACTTGGTATGGTTGGAGCTAACATTGGCGTATACAAAGGAAATCTGCAGAGACATGTTTTCCTGCTTTGCAGCCAGTGTCGATTAATGCTCAACAACCATACACCTTCTGAAACTCAAGGGGTGATTATTAGATGCCTGTGCCTGTCTGTTGGAGTTGAAATACTCATTCCTGGCCATTCTGTTGAAGGTGAGATAGTATTTTTTTTGAAGAGACGTTGTAACGCTGTTTGCAAATTGTTATCTGATTGTTGAACTTCCTTCAATAGAATCGTAACGTCAGACGTTTTTGAGGTGTTATCAACTGAATGTTTATTCCTCAAGCTTTCTATGAACTTGCATCTCAATCATTCTGGTTCATATTTGGGAGAGCCCCTTTTGTAATACTCCCCAAGGCTCAATCACCTATGGCTCTGCCTGGTCACGCGGTCACACACCCGGTGACTTTGCCCAGTAGTTTCAACTTACGCAAAACCTTTGGGAACTTTCTAGCATTCAAAACTAAACCGATCTTTCAAAATCAAGTGTCTCTAACGAAAGAATCAAAAGTCTGGTTTATAACATGTTTGCAAGATTTCCAAATAACAGCCTTACAAGCTTCCCAAAGTTGTCTTCATTCATCATATCATTGTGAGTATTAGCAGTCAAACAGTGTGTACTTTATTTCACTCTTGAGAAATTCTGTGTTTATACTTCTGGCTGCACGCGTTACAAACTCTTTCTGGCGAGATCATTAAACTTCAAGACATAAATCATCTCTCAAGCAGCAGTCAACTGCACCACCCAAAATGATCAGTTCAACCACTTATATCAACCTCCCAACAATCCATATAAAAGGCTTTTTTAAAAAAACATTTATCCATGACTTTTTTTGGATGGATAACAATTGGCACAACTAAACAAAACAATTTGGCATGTTTGATTATGATATCACTCAAGGGTCGAAAGGCACACTCATCTTGTTGAAGCGGTGATAGTCTCTTGATAGTCTCTGTGGGAAAATCATATTATTACTGTGTATGCTGAAGTTAACGATAGTGTTCCTGAGGTTCATTGTAGCACTGTTAAAATTTTGGAATCTGACTGTATCTTCAAGAATACAGATATAAATGTTTTTCAAGTTTGGTGAAAAAAATTCATAAAGTCCGTTTACCCAAGAACTTACGAGATTTGTTTGATCTTCAAGTGGAAATTTGAACACTCGAAATCAAGAGCTTCTCAGAAGCCTCAGAAACTTCATTAGAACGCTGCTTTGTGACATGTCCTCAAGATATTCAAGAGTGGTAACTTGTTTACATGACATATTTCAGTAAGAACAAGAGGAAGAATAAGAACAAAGACAAAAGAAAACAAGGATTTTCTGGCGAATTATGTTGAATATTGAAAGAAGAAGTCTTATCAAGGGAATAATTTTGAAGCGATGGGTCAAGCACTGACTTGAAGTAGTTTGTTCAAAAGATTGATGAGGTTGCAGAATTCTTGGGAATCTCGAAGTCCAAAGAAGTGGTTGAATATGAGCATGATCAAAACATTAACCCTCTCTTGTTCACTTATGTTGGGTACAAGATGAAGTTATCCAGACGGACGCAGTACACTTGGTACAGTGGACTTTGACCAACCCAATTTATGAGATAATTTGACTTTCAAATTGGGTAAAGTAGTGTTCAATCGGAAATTCTACATGGAGACCACTCAGAATTATGTTTTACAAAGTTACTTTGCTTTTTACCATAGGGACTGTTAGCCATCTCGGAGTTGCAAGTTGGAAAATTTAGCAGTTATGAAATCAGGACTTTTGACGTCATCATTTGTTTGGGAACTTCTGACTTCAAAAATCAAAATTGAACCAACTATTCAAACACTACTTACCAAAAAGTTTATAAGGTAAGTCGACCATATGAATTTCAATCTAAGTCAAAGAAAACGTCTATCACATTTGACATGATACTGTCGTTTTAGGTTTGAAAGCTATCCATACAGACAATACTTTTTGGACTTCAACAGGCTATGAGTCCCCTTGCGATAGCCTGCCACGTGTCAGAGCAAAAACTACAGGAAGGCGCCGAGAACTCTGCTTCTTGGCGTAACGATATTTCCACAAAATTTGATATCTGCGGTGCAGGTTTGCCTGAATACCTTTCAACTAGTGATCTTTCAATTCCTTCCAAAGTAAAGCATCTCCTTTCGACCGCGAGCTGCTGTTATGTGGCTATGATTGTGCAATCAAGACTAATCTGGCTACTTCTGTCATTATTGACACTCTGCGGGTTGTGCGTGATGAGCCTGGCCCCGAAAATTCGGCTAAGTTAGAGCGCCTATTTGGCACATTGACACTTCAGCAGAAGTTCATCAAGGCTCGAGAATTTTTTGAGAGAGTGATTTCTTGGAAACCTTATGTAAATGTCGAGACATGTTTGCGTGGCTGGGTCCTTAATATGCGGGAACAAATCTCGAATGGTGAATTACTCCCGTAGTTGCTTCTGTGATGCGCTCGTTCCACCAATGTATAGATGTTGGTATCACCCAATAACTCTGATTACAAGTTCAGTCACGTCCTTCAGATGATAAAACTGTGCCATGGAATATTGTGTTGGAGTTCATTCAGTCTTATTTGAACATTCATTGTGAATATGAAATAATGAATAGATTTCTTCGACTAAAGTAGTAGTCGACTTATCCCAAGAACTTTGGGAATTAACTAGTGTTTAAATAATAGTTCGGACTCTCGAATTCAAGAGTCCTGAAACGATGATGTCAGAAGGCTTGACTGCAGGAATGCTAGAATCTCCAACATGAAATTCAATGGCTGGAGTTTCACTTCTGAATCAAAGTGGTATTGTTTCTTAGAAGAGGCTGGAGTTTCACTTCTGTAAAAAGGAAAGGCTGGAGTTTCAGGTTCTCAAATAGGAAAAGGAACATTGTGAAGTACAATATTCAACATATTGATGATCGTTGGAAAGTATCAACCCCAAACCGGCAAAAATGTCCCAGTCACCAAACAACGGTCAGTGATGTTCATCAAATGGGTGACAAAAATGGTTTCTTCCATTTCGAAGTTGGGGCCTGGCCTGCATGCTTTGTTTCGGTACGCATGATTCTGGTGTATCCTGGAATTACGAATGTTATTCTCTTAGAGTTTTTCATGGTCACCGTACTTGATTGCATGAATACTCATTAATATCGCCACTGTTCAGTTTGTTTGGATCTTTATGAGAATGATTATCACAAAGAGAAGGAACTTTTGCGGTTGCGACAATGTGAGAGTGCTCAATCTTGCGATCTACCCAGAAAATGCGCAAACGTACAGAGTTTTGCACGGAAAATCGTATGAGTCGGAAACTCTGGAGTGTATTGAGGCAGATATTGAGATGGTTCAAAAAACTCCATTGATTTTTGGAGATTTTGAAGTCTACAAAATTGCTTATGTATAGTACGCAGAACAATTGACCTAACGGTTGAGTTGTTGCATGAGCGTTGGTGCCGATACAGTGTCAAAACCACAAAGTTCAGTCTGAAATTGAAGAATTGAGAAAAGAATCGATGCAAGTGATCTGATATGATTTTCAAATCACTACGATGAGCAGATTGTGAAGCATTTATTGACGCAATCCTTGAATTTCTTTCAATGATATCGTTCGACTGTAAAAATATTGCTTAGCAATGTTGAAATTCAAAAAGACTCGTCTGAATATCCATCTTTAGCTCTTGAATAAGTAACAACAATAATATGTTAAATGTAATAAATGTTTTCTTTGACCAAAGTAGAAATCTATATATTTGACTTATCCCAAGAACTTTGGGGATTAACCAGTGTTCAAATGATAGTTCGGACTCTCGAATTCAATTGTCCTGAAACGATGATGTCAGAAGGCTTGACTGCAGGTATGCTAGATTCTCCAGCATGAAATTCAATGGCTGAAGTTTCACTTTTGAATCAAGCTGAAGTTATTGTTTCATAGAAGAGGCTAATATTTCACTTCTATAAAAAGGAAAGGCTGGAGTTTCCCTTCTCAAATAGGAATCTCAACTTGAAACTCAAAGATGGCTAACGGTTCTCATGGTTGAATAGGAAAAGGAACATTGTGAAGTACAATATTCAACAGGAACTTCCTCGAACAATCGACCGAAGATCCCGCTCGGATGCGAAATAGGAGTTCCGCCTCCTTCATTGGCAGCCTTGTGACAAAATAATTGGATGTTGGTCGGGAAGTGTTTGAATTTCTCGTACGCGTCGTGCTGATATTTATTGCTCACAATTTGTATATTCCTCGATCCTCTAAACACTAACATCTTATACTGGGTTCATATCTGGAAAAGCCTTTCTTTCATATTACTCCCGGAGGCTCAGTCCCCAGTGGTTCCGCCTGGTCACGCGGTCACGCACCGGGTGACTTGGCCCGGTAAATTCGCCCGAATATCCCCCCAGTAATTAGGACTACGGCCCAATAATCCAACGTAGGGGACTCACCCAGGAACAAACCCAGAACTCATATCTTGAGCTAAACCTATCTCAACATCCTCAAAACTAACAAGCTCAAAAGCTCCTTACTGTACGGGAATAGTGTATTCTACTTGTTCATTATCACGCTCATTTTCATGACGTTCAATGTTTGGCTGATGTTTGGCTGATGTTGGCGGTTGCCGCGGGCTCAATTCTCGGTCACCACTTTTCCGATTTCAGTAAGTCGGGAGTCACCTTACCAGGAACGTTGGCCTGTCATTGAAAAGCGAATTCCAATCATTTTAGCAAGGTTCAGTACGTGTGTTGAGAAGAAGGCATTTGAGATTCCTTACCGAGGCACGGATCGAGGTATCTATCTTCTTCACAATCTCAACCTAATGCTTTGATCGACGTCAGGCAGCAACAACATGTCAATGTCGGCCTGCTGCAACGTGAGTGTAGCGAGCTTGGTGCCGTCGTCGTTGAGCACCAGGAAGACGCTGTTGAATATTGTATTTCACAATGTCCCTTTTACTATTCTACCATGAGCACTGTTAGCCATCTTTGAGTTGCAAGCTGATTTTCTCGAGAGAACTTGGAACTCCAACCTTTCCTGTTTGAAGATATGAAACTTCAGCCTCTTCTGTGAAAGAATAATCCCCACTAAATTTGAAAATTGAAAATTCAGCCATTGAACTCCAAGTTACAGAATTTAGCAATCTTGGATTCAAGCCTCCTGACATGTTTGTTTGAAAATTCTTGGACTCGAGGTCCAGGCTAGTATTCAAACACTGATTAATCCCAAAAATTCTTGGGATAAGTCGACTATATATAGATTTCCACCTTAGTTGAAGGAAACGTTTTTCTAATTTGACATATTATTGTTGTTACTAGTTCAATAGTTGAACATGGATATTCAGACAACACTTTCCGAACTTCAACAAACGCTCTGCAATCTCAGCATCACATCCATGTGCTGTGGCGCAGTAGCGACTTCGTTTTCGCTGTTGTCGCTTAGCTTGTTCTCTGAAATTCCCGGGGCATCAGGGTCCGTGAAGGGTTGCTCGATTGAAACTTCACTGATTTGTTTCGCATGATTTGCTCCAATGGTGTGAAGGTGTGAAGGTTTAACAAAGTGCTTCATTCGTATAAGATCATTGGCTTCTGCGTAGACCTTCATGACTTCCGACCCGTCATGCTTTTACCAAAGCATTTTTCTTCAATTCATTGAGTTGTTTAGGTAATTTGATTCATTAGGTTCAGCATGTTCAACCCACTCTTTGCGTCTTTCAAGCATTTTCTCTGTGTTTCTGTTGAATATTGTACTTCACAATGTTCCGTTTCCTATTTGAGAACCTGAAACTCCAGCCTTTCCTTTTTTGAAGAAAACTCTTATTATTTTATATTCACAATGAATGTTCAAATAAGACTTAATGAACTCCAACAGTTTCGAGCAATGACATGCTGTTGGACCTGCTCGCAACATTATATATATATCTTAAGATGATTTCTGAATCTTGGTTTTATTGGTTTTATCCCGTCAAACTGCCTTGCAAAACCTTCAAGAAAGTCATCAGATTGCAAAGTCGGATTATCGGCCATTGCTTGGTTCCAAAATTTGATAATTGCATCATTATGTTCGTCCAATATTGGCTAAACAACTGGTCTTCCAAGTTTCCAAACTAAGAAAATAATTCTTCAGGTCAGTCACCAAACTCATGAATCTTAGTCAGTGCGATAGTGTAAGGGAGAGCAAAGAAGAGGCGAAAAGTGAGAAGAGAAGACCACGGACACTGCTAGGTAAGACGAAAGTACGCTTTTGATAGTTCTGGAAACAAGAAAGTTCGAAATAATGAAAGTTAAGGAAAAGTTTGTGATTTGCTAGAACTGGAGAAAAGAGTTAAGCACGGGAACTATTCTGGAAGATCTCCATTACGAGGAGGAAGCACTTGTGGCCCAATTCATCCTTCAATTACACCACCAGGCCAAAAGACAGCAAACCCATGTACTTTGAGGAACCTGGATCAATTTTTATCTTGGAAATGTACAAGATCACTAAACAGGAGAGAGAACGCTGAAGAATCTCGTGTAGGAGCATGAGTCTTTTGTCAAGAACCGACTGCCTACCTGTTCGAGAGATGCCTGCACTTTGAAATGAAACTTGTGCAACTCTGAATCTTAATAGAATCGCAATCTCTGCGGCATCTCATGTTCTGTCTTACGTCACAGAGGCTTCCAAGTTCGGTCAAGACCACTATCCAGAAAGAACGGTGGGTTCTACCTGACTAGCGCTCCACTTGTTGAATATATAGTTCACAATGTTCCTCTTCCTATTCTACCGTGATCACCGTTAGCTATCTTCGGTTTCCAAGTTGAGATTCCTAATTGGGAAACTTCTGTGAAACAATAACTTCAGCTTGATTAATGAAATTCCAGCCATTGAATTTCATGTTTGAGATTTTAGCAAACCTGCAGTCAAGCCTTCTGACGTCAATTTTCCAGGACTCTTGAACTCGAGAGTCCGAATTATTACTTGAACACTGAATAATTCTCAAAGTCCCTGGGATAAGTCGACTATAAAAATTTCTACTTTAGTTGAAAAAAATATATATCGTATATAACAAGATATTGTTGTTACTCATTTGAATGCTAAGCATGGAAGTTAAGCCAGAAAATCCAACCAGATAGGGTTGCACTCTGTTGAAGTTCAGAAAGTCTTGTTTGAATATCCATCTTTAGCTCTTGAATAAGTTTTAACAATAACATGGTAAAAGTATTAATTTTTTTTCAGCTAAAGTAGAAATCTATACAGTTGACTTATCCCAAGAACTTTGGGGATTGACTAGTGTTTAAATAATATTTCGGACTCTCAAATTCAAGAGTTCTAAAACGATGATGTCAGAAGGCTTGACTCCAACATGAAGTTCAATGGCTGGAGTTTCCCTTCTCCAATAGGATTCTCAACTTGAAACTCAAAGATGGCTAACGGTTCTCATGGTTGAAAAGGAACATTGTGAAGTACAATATTCAACAACGCGGTCACGCGGTCACGCACCGGGTGACTTCGCCCGGTAGCTTCGCCCGGATATCCGCCCGGTAGTTCCGACTATGGCCAAATAACCCAACATAGGGGACTCACCCAGAATCGAACCCAGAACTCATATCTTGAGCTAAACCAATCTCAACACCCTACCATAGTTCAAGAAAAGGTTCTCATATTCATCATTTCCACAAACTCAGTGAACTTGGCTCTTCCTAACGCTTTTGTGAAAGTATCTGCAATCATGTGGTTCGTATCTCTTCTTTCAATTTTGAAGTATCCCCAGTCTAGTAGTTCTTTAATGAAGTGCAATCTTATGTCTGTTGGAGTTCATTAAGTCTTATTTGAACATTCATTGTGAATATAAAATAATAAGTGTTTTCTTCAACTAAAGTAGAAATCTATATAGTCG
>PPKO02000080.1:0-13215 GCA_003706155.2 Ogataea glucozyma
AGAAGTGAAACTCCAGCCATTGAATTTCATGTTGGAGAATCTAGCATTCCTGCAGTCAAGCCTTCTGACATCATCGTTTCAGGACTCTTGAATTCGAGAGTCCGGACTATTATTTAAACACTAGTTAATTCCCAAAGTTCTTGGGATAAGTCGACTATATAGATTTCTACTTTAGTTGAAGAAAAAACTTATTATTTTATATTCACAATGAATGTTCAAATAAGACTGAATGAACTCCAACAATAAGCACCATTGACTATTAAGCATGGTCAAAGCAAATCAGAATAAACTCAAAGTCCTCTCACATGAAACCGGTACACAGACCTTGATTGAGTAAAGTATCATCAACAATCAAATTCCATTGAAAGGGTGCCGTTTTTGAGAATCATTTTGATGGGATTGCATCAAGACTTCGGGGGAGCAACTGTTGAACTATTGTAACTCACAATGTTATTTGACAAGTTACAAAAATTGAAAGTCTTCAAGAAGTGTCATAAGCAGCCTTCTGGTATCTGAAACTGGCCTTCTGATTATCTTGTCTGAGATTCTTGATGTTGAGAGTCCGAATCATCAGTTATCAGAAGAGGGGATCACAGTAACCAAAATCAAAAGTTTCGATGATACTATGCTAGTTTTTGATGACTCGAAAATACATTTTTGTGGTGGCTGGTGTTACCAAACAAACCATCGGAATGCTCGAGAAATTAGTGTCTAGCGTCTCCTATCTGACGCTTCCTTGAGCGGAGTCGGACGGACTCGCATCACTGAAAGTCAACAACAGTGATGGATCGTAAGAACCTTTCCGGTTCCCAGGAAATATTTATGCGATGCATAGGATTTGATAAAACGTGAAGCTCGGAATAAGCTACACGGAAAACACGAGAAAAACGGTGAATTGAAGTTGGAGTCTTTTTAACCCAATTCCATGAGAGTTTTTTGGACAAATTGAAAAAATGAAATTTCACTTTAATTATCTATCTCATTGTTGACAGTATCACAATTAATGTCCAAAAACGCTATCTCAACTTCAACAGCTACATATGTTGTTGGAGTTCAGAAAGTCTTCTCGTTTGAATCTCCATCTTTAGCTCTTGAGCAAGTAACAACAATAATATGTCAAATGTAAAAAATGTTTTCTTCAACTAAAGTAGAAATCTTTATAGTCGGCTTATCCCAGGAACTTTGGAAATTAACGAGTGTTCAAATAATAGTTCGGACACTCAAATTCAGGAGTCCTGAAACGTTGTTGTCAGAAGGCTTGAGTGCGTGATTGCTAGATTTTTCAACATAACATTCAATGACTGGAGTCTCATTTATTGAATCTAGCTGAAGATATTGTTTCACAAAAAAGGCTGGAGTTTTACATCTCCAAAAAAGAAAGGCTGGGGTTTCAGATAGCTAACGGTGCTTATGGTAGAAAAGGAAATGGAACATTGTGAACTATAAAATTGAACATATCCATGATGGCCCTGACATGTAGATCGTATTTTTAATCATTTAATTATGGTCCTCACTCCGTTTGGAACGCGGAACAAAAACCAAAGAGCAGAAGACGGACTTATGGGGCCTTTCAAGTGATACATCAAGTCATGTGCTCATTGGAATTTGTGGGCTTTATTTTGAGATTGGATTGCGACACATTTATCAGATCGATCAGCACTTACACACGCCTGGTTGTTTACATATGTGTTTAGCTGAGTCAGCTCTCAAAAATACCATCTTAATCAGTCATCGCTCAAAAATGTTTCACTCATCTGTTGTGAGTATCTTTGTTCAAGAAAGCCACATTATTTGTAGACACTTAAACATAAATACTGTATTAGTCTGAAGCTTGTATAATATTGTACTTCACAATGTTCCTTTCTTTAATCTACCATAAGCCTTATTGAGCATCTTTGAGTTTCAAGTTAGGATTTTGATTGGGAACCTGAATCTCGAGCTTTTTCTTTCTGAAGATGTGAAACTCCAGCCTCTTTTATGAAACAACAACTTCAGCTTGATTCAGAAGTGAAACTCCAGCCATGGAATCATGTTGAAGAATCTAGCATTCCTGCAGTCAAGCCTTCTGACATCATCACTCCAAAACTTTTGAATTCGAGAGTCCGAAATATTATTTAAACACTAGTTAATCCCCAAAGTTCTTGGGGTAAGCCGACTATATAGATTTCTACTTTAGTCGAAGAAAACATTTATTACTTTTAACATATTATTTGTTGTGACTTATTCAAGCGCAAAAGTTGGATATTCCTACCAGACTTTTTGAACTCCAACAAAGCTCACGTGACCACCAGTGGTTACTTTACAAGGCTATATGGCTCTGCGCTCAGTTTTTACACTGAGACTTGAATGGTTCGTACCTGCAGTAGAAGGCCTGACACTGAATTCTCTGGCAAAGCCGTGACTCTTGTTGCCGAACGCTGCTGATTCTTGATCTTCGAACTAGAAAAGAAGCGGGCGAAGTTTAATAGTTACCCGAGCAAAAGGTCCATACTTCTGCAAAGGATCCGCTCCAGCCCCTATCTGAGTTGTGGCTCAGCTTTATATATCGCTCTAGCGACAGCAACTCCGGCAGAATTCTATGTAAACGTTCTTGCTGTCATATTTGAAAAGTTTGCACGGGACCCAACTCACTAAGCTCAGATGTAATGTTGAATCCCATGGATTATCTCGTTGGAGTGATGATATCTTTCTTTGTGTTCCTCTAAGTTCCAGTACCCTTGCAATTTGTACCTTGATTCATATCTGGGGGTTACCTTTTTTTTGATGTGCCCTAGATATGGCTGAGCCCGAGGGCTGAGCCATTGCAGAGCGGGCCAATTTCGGAAAAGCACCCCGAAACGAACCCGGAACGTCATACTTCATCCCGAAATCCGATAGAATTGTAACCTTCAAATCCCACTAACTAGCATCACAATTTGGGTGGTCAACTTCTAATTTGGAACTGCGATTCATGTGTCGAACAATTGAAATTTTTTTTCACCACGTATCCTTGCAGCGTGACTTTGACTAGCATCGGCGATTTTCCTATATCTGCCTTTGATAGAAGTACAGTAGCTTTGCCTGAAGCCTCGGATGTGGAAGACTTTGCATTACACTACGTATGTTTCCAGACGCGTTGAGATTTGAGTTTTCTTATGCGTACAATCTTCCATGAGGCTTTTGTATCTCAACCTCAAAGGGTGTGAATGATGCACGTGGCGTGGAAAACTGGCTTTTGCAGCCTAGGCTCACATTACAAAATTGACCTTGACGTGACTAGGTTACTTTCGAAACAATCATTTCAAGAACTGATCTCCTTTAGCGATTGATGCTGTTTTCCACAGGCAACGGCAATGACTTTGCGAGCTACGCGCTCAAGGACTGCTTTGCGTCCAGGCACAATGATCATCTGCTATATGTTCTTCATCATTCTTTTTGAACGGTGACGCGATGAAAATGCGCCGGCGTTAGCAAGAGCAGAAAACTGAAATGAGGCACTGGTGATTTCGGAATAGTTCAATGATCATTTTCCATCATCAACTTTTGATTTTGAGGATCTATATTTCGGGTGATTTGGACAGAACCTTGGACAGTTTTTTATGCGACCATCTGGCTGCCTGCACGGCAATCTCTCGAACCTTGCAAATTCTCGAATAATTTGCCGAGCCTATCCTCAGTATCTTTGTTGACTATTTCATATGTTAAATATTGTATTTCACAGTGTTCCTTTCCCAATCTATTAAAAGCACCGTTGGCCATCTTTGAGTTGCTAGCTGAAATTCTCGACTGAGAACTTGAAACTCCAGCCTTTCCTATTGTTGAGAATCGTACTTCCACAATGTTGATTTACCTTTGCTTTAATTGAGTGGAATAATAACATTTAAAAATGATCAGTCATATTAAAAGACTGACTGATCATTATTAACACAATATATAAGAAGGCCTTATTTCCCAAGACTTCTTGGGATAAGTTGACTATATAGATTTCTATTTAGTTGAAGAAAATATTTATTATTTTATATTCACAATGAATGTTCAATTAAGACTGAATGAACTCCAACAGGTTATGAGTACCTTGCGTATACCTACAACATGCCTGAGCAAGATAAATTGCGGGGCTCCGAGAACTTCGGCTCTTGGATCACTGAAATTGAATCTTGGCTCAATAGGCGTGGCTACGGTTTTACCTTGTTTCTCACTTCTGGTGACCTCCCTTTTTCTTCCGAGGTCATGAGCAGTAATCTGAGTATGATCAGGATTTGCTGCGTACCGCCTATGATCAGGTGATCCAGAATCTTCTGGCTCTTACCTACTGTGACCAGGGATACTATGCAAACCGTCCGTGATCAAGCTAGTGGCTATGCTCAACTTGGGAGATTGCGTGCCCTCTATGGGACCATGAGCCCAAAACAGAAGTTAGCTAAAGTTCGGGGGTTCTTAGAAACAAGCTTTTTCCGGAAGTCGTGGTCCGAAAAAAGGAAATTCTTCTCTGATTGGAATCGGAATATCCAGGACCAATTCACGGTCGAGGAATTAATGTCCTACGTGATGTTGTACCATGCTGACTCCAAAGAAGCCAAATTTATGGCCTGGGAGGACGAGGAATCAACCCGTCAATGCTCTCTGACCGCAAAAGCTGAATATGTGACTTTACGTGACTACCTGAAAGGACCTGTCTCGCTGAGAATGTTTTTGGTCGATTACACCTGATGCTGGCAAAGAAATCTACTGCAAAAATATCATCCGTTGTGTTGCCACACACTCTCATCCAACCACTTGAGATGGAATCAAGCACCTCGACATCAATTGACTTCAAAAGAGACAAAAGGTGACCGAGAATACCAATGGTTTGGAGAGGGTTGGTTCAACACCATGACTTCGGAACGATTGAAAGGGGTGAACATCTAGAGTAAATTGACTTGGAAATGGACTACTGTATATGAAGTTCGTAGTCTGGTTTGTTGGAGTACCACTGAATGTAGATTTTGAGATATCGGCAGACTGGTTGATTTGAAAGATGAGAGAACTTGGCCATCACAAAAACTTTTCACTTCAGCTACTTTGATAACATCAATTTTGAGAGTCCGGATTTTCACTTAAAGACCGGATAGTTTCTGGAATTCTTTGGGTAAGTCAACTATGAAAATTCTAACTTTGTACCTGAAAAATTTATATTATCAAGCATATACTCAGGGCTCAAAATGTGGTTTTGATCACAGACTTGGCCAAACTCAACTCAAACGTCCATCTTCTGGTCTTGCACAGTGTTGTTCAACTACACGAGAAATCTTGCGAGGTATCTGTTTGCATGTTATATTTTACAAAGTTCCTTTTTCTAATCTACCATTAGCACCGTTAGCCATCTTTGAGTTTCAAGTTGAAAACTCCATTTAAAAACCTGAAACTTCAGCCTTTAGTTTTCGGAGAAGTGGAAGTTCAGCCTCTTCTGTGAAACACAGTAATTTCAGCTTTATCCAGAAAATGAAGCTCCAGTCATTGAATGTTACATTGTAGTATCTAGCAATCATGGAGTCAAGCCTTCTGACATCATCGTTCCAGCACTCTTGACTTCAAGGGTCCAAACTATTGTTTGAACGCTGGTCAATTTTCAAAGTTCCTGGGATAAGTCGACTATGTAGATTTCAACTCTAGTTGAAGAGAACATATAATACATTTGACATATTATCGTTGTTTCTTGTTCAAGAGCTAAAGATGGATATTCAAACAAGACCTTTTGAACTCCAGTAGTATCATTTTGTGGTGTGTGTCTGACACGGCAGCAATTTTGTCAGGAACATTGATAGAATCACCGGGAGGAGTTCTATTGAGCTAAGATATTCAATTTTACCTAATGTTAGGAGGGAGTATTTGCCTTTGGCCAAGCAAGTATTGACGCTCTGATACAAGCTGGCTATGACCAAATTTCGTAGTTTTGAAAGGTAGACAAGATTGATACTTCTGTTCCAAAGGGCATCAGGACTGTAGCTGGTTAGCGATTGCTGAAGATGATTTGATGAGGATGTGCACCTAGCTGAAATGCAAATCTTTGAGATCCAAAAAAATGTGTGCTAACAAAAGGTCGTACCCGGATTCGAACCGGGGTTGTTCGGATCAAAACCGAAAGTGATAACCACTACACTATACAACCAACTTCAGCCTAAATTGTTGACTCTTGAAACTATAAGGTATAGCATGACAAAACGCTGGTCCCGAAACCAAGACCCTGTGATGATGAGTTGTGGTTTGAGAGATGAATTTTCAGATTGAGGATGGAAGAAGCTAAGGTTGCATTGAATATACTTTTGCTGCTACTGCTAATCATCATAAAACCTTATTTCATGAAAACTTTTTCAGTGTTTTTTGATTTGTTGAAACTTCTTTGCAGGGGTAGAGTATTGCATGTTGGATAAATTGGTCTATTGTTATGTATTCATTTATTCTATATCCTAAAAGCTTGAACTTTCCTGAGTCTTTCTCACGTTGAGTAGGTCGGACACAGTTAACTGCCCAGTCTCACATTCCCCGTTCTCATCCGAAGTATCGCGTATCACGTGACTCTGGTTCGGTTGACTTGATTTTTTGTACCATTGGTCACGTGACTTCTGTCTACATGAAACACATCATTTAAACCATGCACAACACATCCCAAAGCGAGGCCAGTCGGTCTGGTAATGATCAAAAAATTTGAGTGAATGAGACACTCCATTGTTGAACTGAAGTGGCTAACTAGATCAATCAAATTTTTTGTAGTTTCTCAAGAGCCAATTTTTTTTCTTCGCTTCATGAAAACTTGATACAAATTAGAGCAGGTGGGAGTCACCATATATAGATATCACTAGCAATGAACTTTATTCCCACAAAAACACACGTTCGTGGATGACAACAACATAACCCCTTTATCTCAAAATTCAGTCAGCAACAGACATATACTTCAGTCCAGCAACAAATTGTTACGTGAGCACTAGATTGGTGCACACGTGATCTTATATCATGTGACCATACTGAATTAACATACTCACAAGACTTACTCTATTCACCAAAGGACATGAAATTTTTCAGAAGCTAGTTTTTCCAGTGGCCCAGTAGGATGCTTCCAAAGTCCCGCTATCGGATCACTTCCGGGCCGTCGACTGAGCACCCATTCCAGATCTTGAGCTAGCGCTTTGAACAAAATTTGAAATTTATCATCGATCAACTTGTATACAACTTTTCAGAGCCTATCTGGAAAAAGTGATTGCACTGACACAAGGCAGCAGGGCTTTTTCTTCGAACTAACGCTATACTAAAATAAAGTAAATCACATTGTTATACTGACAAATCACCAGAAGTAAACTTCTTGATGGAGTGTCATGAACCAGCCTCTTGATTTTGTTGTCCGAGTCTCTGGGACTCTTAATTTTGAGAAAAATTTTCTTTGTCAAAGATGAAACTGATCCAAAAAGCTCTTGGGTAAGTCAACTAATAAAATTTCTACTTTAATTGAAAATAATTAGCATTGGCAGTATGTAGTTGAATTTCAGTTCGTTAACATTGCCACAATGAATGTCCAAGAAGCGCTCTTCCGCTTTCAACAGATTCATCATTGTCTTAACCAGTCAAGCAGACCAAAACCTTTTTGATGCATCATGATCCAACATAAGCGATAGCAGAGCTTCAGGGGTCTTACCGAGGGGAATCGAAATTGCTTGGAAAATCTGATTGGCTGCCCGATCGACAATCCTGAGTCTGATAAGAACCCTGCGTACAGGAGTGCAATGTTAGTCCCCATTTCCGATAGTCGAACGTATACAGAAGAGTCCGAAGCATATCACAATGACAACACAAATGAGTAATACAACCATCACTTAGCCAGATTGCAACAAGTCTACTGTTATGTACAGATTTGAAGGTATGAAATGTCTCACTTTTGGGGAATCACCGTTCACTCATACTACTCCCCAAAGGTGGCTCCGCCTGTGGTGCAGCAACCCACCGTGGAGATCGAAGAGGGGAGGACACGCAGGACGCAGGATCGAACTTATAACTCGAATCCTGAACTAATTTAAAATCAACACTAATGAAGTCAATTGTGTCGATATGGTGAGCCTTTTGGGTAGGGTATGACAAGCGTGTTAAAACAATTCGGCAGAGGGTGCTTGTATTAGCATGCCAATGATTGAGAATTAAGTCATGGGAACCACAGTTTTGTGATCCTTCATAATCAGTAAGATTCTATGGAGTGAGCAAACAATCTATATGAGTGAGTGTATCTATCTAAGTTGAGGAAAACGATACGATTTCAAGTCTCAATGATATAGGGACTTAACGAGGACTTAACGAAAAAGACAAGATTTGAAAAAGATTCAAGATGCAGGATTTTACCGCAATTGAGAATATTTGACAAAGATCTGCCATGGTCAAAATGATCTTCCAGGGACATCCATCGAAGGACTGATACAGATTTGGCTGAAAGTCCGCTTGAGTCATGAATTAATTTTTGAACAAATATCATATAAGTCTTTGGTCAATGATCCTGACTCTCGAAATCAAGAATGTCGATAGAATAGGCTTATTGGATTCTTTTTCTTTTGACTGATTACTAACTTTTCAACTCTCGTAACCAATCGACATACCTAAATCCATAATCAGCGACATATGCCATCATATCAGGCTTTGTATCGAACACTGTCTGAAACATATTTGAAAATGTTATTTGATTGCAAAAAATCATAGCTCAAAATACAGTGTGGGGCTCAAGTATGAGTTTGTCCTCCAAGTTGGCCTGCTGTGTCATGAACAAACACACCTAGCGTGATTGTGTCACCGAGCGAAGCCTCCGAACTGAGCCTTTTGAAGTATTCTATTCAAAATGTATCTTCCAGAAAACCCAGGGGTTAAGTGTGTAAGAAATCAAGAAAGTATAGAGTCTCCAAACGAGCTTTAACTGGATTTCAACGAAATCGCTCATGGGACTCAACACAACTCCAAAATATGGACTTTCGGCTTCATCGAGCGAAGCTGAAGTTAGGCTAGGAAGAGAACAAAAACTGGAAATTTCCTTGAGCCATATCTCTGTAAGAAATCGAAACTTTTCCTAGTCCTCAGTTTCTTGCCATCATACTTCGGCAGTCGGAATCGCAGAATGAAAGCGTTTGGTTTCACCTAAAGTTGAGGAGAGTCAACGATTTGGGTATCAAAGGTGATTTTTATAATCACGAATATTCATTGAACTCAGTGTATATACAAGCTCTGAACTAGGTCGATTGCATACTGGCACTTATTGGAGAAGATGCTTAGTACGATTTCTCACGACACCAAACTACTATGATTGCTTAGCACTAGTGGTAGATAGGCTTTATGGCTATGAAATGGCTTCAAAAGGGACGCCATCGATGTATGCACTTTGTAGAGTACGGGGACTTCTGTATCGTGACTTGCATCTAATCGAATGTCATCAGAAAAGCTCAAAAAGAAAATTCCACTCGAATGGCTTTGTGGCGGAAATCACAGCGCTGACTTTCGACCCGGTAATCTTCGATGATATTCATCCTTGTATGTCATGGCATTATGCTTCGTAACGCTGAAGTTCTATAACCAACTCTATAATAGTATGAGAACAAAGACGGGACCGGTCATCCCTTCAAAACTTAGTCAAATTTGAATTCATATTCCCCAAAACCGAAATGCCGTGTTGGTCAATTGGAGAGCCCAGGAGCTTGCAGTTGCTCAATAAGGAGCCTTCAAAGACCCGCTTTCTGGCCGCCGGCTTCCCATCAGGATATGACGATTAAAGCCAAAGATTATTCAACAACCACCCTTCACTCGTTACTTGAATCTTTCGAGCGCCGAAACACTGTAGCCAACACCAGCATAAAGCCAGAAGCGGTGCTAATTTTCCAACCAAACATTATAAAGTCTTATGTTGAAATGTTGTTATTCTCAATGTTTGATACGCTGACAAATTACCAAATTTGATGATTTCAAGGACTTTATCAAACCTAGCTTTTCGGTTCTATAGACCAGCCTCCTGATTCTGCTATTCGATACTATTGCCTACAAAAGTTCATATCATTTCTCAAAGACTACACGAATTGTAAGAGATTATGGAACAGTCAACTTTATTGATTCCTACTTCTACTGAAGAAGTCAAATATCAAAAATTTATTGAATCTCAAGATGTCAACAAAGGCACAATAAATCTTTGAAAGATGGCTAGGGTCAGCGTATAGTATCAGATCTTCAAGGAAGTTGGGGCGGTCACAAATATACAAGGATTAGTTTGTTGGGTTCATCCTCACCTTTTGTTGGATATCCACCGAGGAAACTGCGAATGTTTATGGTAGCATTTCATCATTATATAACACTATCCCAAGCTCAATAATCTCAATCTCCACAATACGTCTATATAAACACCATTTTAGCATTCTTAGTGCGAAGGAGTCCGTATGGCTCCTGTTTTGTTGCCTCGAAAACTGATTGCATTTGTTGAATACTGTTGTTACTTCTCCTATTTCATCATAGGCACTGTTGGCCATCTTTGAGTTGCAATTGAAATTCCCGACTGAGAACTTAAAACTCCAGCCTCTTTTCCAAAACAACGACTCCAGCCAGATTCAAGAAAATTTGGCTTCGAGAGTCCAAACTAATATCTAAACACCGCTTTACTCTCAAAGTTTTTGGGATGAGTCAACCATATAGATATCTTCTTTGAACGAAGAAAACATTTATTATATCCAACAAATGAGTGTCCTCATACAAGAGCTGAACATGGATATCTACAGACAAGACTCTCCGAGCTCCAACAAAAAAAAATTTGAACTGAGCTTCCCACAAATGTTCGCCAATGCTCATGTCCTCGATAGAAACGGTTATCTAGATTTCCTATGTGGAAGGTCATGTATCAGCGGGTAGAGCACCTTCAGGATCAGGTGTTTTATTTCAGTTTTTGGGGTACATGATCCCTTTTTTCAAATACCAAAAGACTTTGTTGAGTATTGATTACCAACGAATCAATCTTCGAAATACAACACCTCTCGAAACTGAATGTGTTGAAGTTGAGAAAGTCTTGTTTGAATATCCATCTTTAGCTCTTGAATAAGTCTTAACAATAATATTTTAAAAGTAATAAATGTTTTCTTCGACTAAAGTAGAAATCTATTTAGTCGACTTATCCCAAGAACTTTGGGGATTAACTAGTGTTTAAATAGTAGTTTGGACTCTCAAATTCAAGAGTCCTGAAACGATGATGTCAGAAGGCTTAACTTTCTCCAACAGTTTCCTTTCTCTGGAGTTTCCCTTTCTCTGGAGTTTCCATTTCCTAAAAGGGAAAAAGCTGGGGTTGCCTTTCCTAAAAGGGAAAGGCAGGAGTTTCCCTTCTCTAATAGCAATCTCAACTTGGAACTCAAAGAATGCTAACGGTTCTCATGGTTGAAAAGGAACATTGTGAAGTACAATATTCAACAGATGAGAAAAGAAATTGGGAAATCACTCCAGGAAAAACTTTCATCCGGTTCTTTATTCAAAAAAATCAAAACAATAGTATCAACATAGAATTCGCTCTTACATTTCTACCTATATACAGCTCCACTTCTTTGTAATTACATATACTTTGTTTATCATGAATAATGTTTTCTTTAACTACATTAGAAAGTTATATAGTCGATTTGTCCCAAGAACGTTGGGAATAAATCAGTATCCAAATAATAGTTTGGACCCTCGAATCCAAGGTTACTCTAACAAAAGATGTCAGAACGCTTGACCCCATGATTGCTAGATTCTCCAACTTGAAATTCAAAGCTGGAGTTTTATTTCCTTTATCCAGCTGGAGTAATTGTTCTAAAGGAGAGGCTGGAGTCTCGTATCTCCAAATACGAAAGGCTGGACTTTCAACTTCTCAATCGAAAATTTCAGCTTGCAACTCAAAGATGGCTAACGGTGCTTATGGCTGAAAAGGTAAAGGAACCCAGTGAAATACGTCATTCAACAAAAGTCACCATAATTGTCGGTCCCGGGGATCATGGGGGAAGACACTGCATTGGAATTATCCATCTTGAACGAGTGCAGCATGGCAATATAAGTGGACATGGTCACTATTACTTCATAGGTGTTGAATATTGTACTTCACAATGTTCCGTTTCCTATTTGAGAACCTGAAACTCCAGCCTTTCCTTTTAGAGAAGTGAAACTCCAGCCTCTTCTATGAAACAATAACTTCGGCTTGATTCAGAAGTGAAACTCCAGCCATTGAATTTCATGTTGGAGAATCTAGCATTCCTGCAATCAAGCCTTCTGACGTCATCGTTTCAGGACTCTTGAATTCGAGAGTCCGAACTATTATTTAAACACTAGTTAATTCCCAAAGTTCTTGGGATAAGTCGACTATATAGATTTCTACTTTAGTTGAAGAAAACACTTATTATTTTATATTCACAATGAATGTTCAAATAAGACTTAATGAACTCCAACAGGTTATGAGTACCCTTGCGTATACCTGCAACATGCCTGAGCAAGATAAATTGCGGGGCTCCGAGAACTTTGGCTCTTGGATCACTGAAATTGAATCTTGGCTCAATAGGCGTGGCTACGGTTTTACCTTGTTTCTCACTTCTGGTGACCTCCCTTTTTCTTCCGAGGTCATGAGCAGTATCACTGAGTATGATCAGGATTTGCTGCGTACCGCCTATGATCAGGTGATCCAGAATCTTCTGGCTCTTACTGTGACCAGGGATACCATGCAAACCGTGCGTGATCAAGCTAGTGGCTATGCTCAAATTGGGAGATTGCGTGCCCTCTATGGGATCATGAGCCCAAAACAGAAGTTAGCTAAAGTTCGGGGGTTCTTAGAAACAAGTTTTTCCCGGAAGTCGTGGTCCGAAAAGAAGAAGTTCTTTTCTGATTGGAATCGGAATATCCAGGACCAATTCACGGTTGAGGAATTAATGTCCTACGTGATGTTGTACCATGCTGACTCCAAAGAAGCCGAATTTATGGCCTTTGCTAGTGGTTCTGCTATTAATCATAGCACTGTTTCTCGGATTATTGATGAGTACAAGGAGAAACCTGCAGGTGACTCCGCTACCACTGAGATGGCTCTCACGGTTGCCTCCCAGTCCTCAAATCAAAAGGATAAGAAGAATAAGAGTGAGATCACCTGCTTTCGGTGTCAGCAAAAGGGTCACACCGCCTCCAAGTGTCGTGCTCCAGCTCCTGTTAAGCGTGTCAACGGCAATTCTGGCTCCGCTGCTTTTCTAGCGGACC
>PPKO02000081.1:0-11246 GCA_003706155.2 Ogataea glucozyma
CGAAGGGTAAAATAAAATTGGCGAAGTTTCTCAAAAAAAAAAATGTTCTGTCAGATATTGGCGAAGTTTCTCAAAAAAAGGGGGAGATAATAAGGTTTCTGGTGATTGCCAGGAACTTCGAAGAACGCTCGTGTGACATAAATGATTCAATGAATCAAGATGGTGGTGTGAGTCTCTTGAGGACTGCTGACATATTGTGTAGCAATTGTATGATGGTATTACTCAAAAGATATACATATCTTTGGAATTTAAATTGGAAGGATTTTTGAGAGTATCCAAAAGCTCTAGATGTTACCAATCAATTGTTGATGCGTAAGCTTGTGCAGCCTTACTGTGCGGTTTCTATCATAATGTAACTCTTTTTTCGATGTCGGTTGGTAACCACGGTTCTACAAATTGTTAGATACCTCACTCCCTTCAGAATTTGCTGCTCTTGCTAGGCTGTTTAAAACTTTTTAGGAAATGCACAAAATTTTCGCGAAATTCATAATCCTACACATAAACAGGATACAGATTCAAATACACCTAACAGGCTCGGTTTGGCCGCTATGAACCTATAAACACTCGCATTCGAATCCTCTCAGCATCAGCTCCACTCTCGTGCCAATATCATTCTAAAACGGCTTTTTTTGGGGCATTGGAGCGCCCTCCAAGGGGGGAGGATGAGTGGGCCTGCAAAAGGTTGGCTGATTTGGCTATTTTGGCAAATATTCTTGGCTGATTTGGACAAATTTGCATATTTTGGAGGCTGAATTGGAAATTTTTCGGGCGGTTCTTAACTATGTGGAAAATGGATATTTGGCTGATTTGGACAAGAAAAAAAGAGATTCTACTAAAATGAAACGGATTTGGCTATTTTTTTGGCGGCTCTTAAGTATGTAAGTTGGCTGATTTGAATAAAAAGCTGATTCCCTTGGCTGATTTGGTTATTTTAGCAGATTTCCTAGGCTGATTTGGTTATTTTTGCAAATTTCCTAGGCTGATTTGGCTATTTTATCGGATTTTCCTAGGCTGATTTGGCTAGTTTTCATCAAGTTTTGGGTTATTTGCTTGATATGAGAGCCAATGTAGGTTCCACTCTCTTGTTACAGGGTTGTATGTAAACTCCTTGCTCCCAGCTACATGTAGACGGCTTCTTGGGGCATTGGAGCGCCCTCCAAGGGGGGAGGATGAGTGGGCCTGCAAAAGGTTGGCTGATTTGGCTATTTTGGCAAATATTCTTGGCTGATTTGGACAAATTTGCATATTTTGGAGGCTGAATTGGAAATTTTTCGGGCGGTTCTTAACTATAACGGTTAAGCCAGATCGTTCGAAATGGCGCAGGAAACGATTGTCTTGATGTTGAATGAATCTCAAGAAGTAGGCACTCAGCTTGGTTGATACTTAGTTTGGAAGGGAAACTGTTGACAGTGGGGATACACCTGACGGATTACCTTGTATTGAAAAACTCAACTTGGATATGGTCGCTTAGGTGCCAACAAAAAGTACTTGTACGAATCAATATCTATTTTGAGAACTTTAATAAAACATCTATTGTGAAACTAAAGATTGGTATGATCGGGCATTAGAATACTGAAAATTGGCCAATTTTGACTCTCAAAAGCCTGAGCAAACGTAGGCAGCACCTGTGCGGCGTTTTAAATGCATTGAGTTTCACTTCAGCAACTGTGTCGACATTGATTCTACAATCACAACAAACTTGCTGTCGCGGCTTCCATCTTGTCGCAGCAAAATGTTTGTCGCGATATTGGTGACTAAGCAAAGCCTACTTATTACCTCAGCATTACCTAAGATGGCTTGCGAAGTTCATCGAACACAAGCCATAATCCGGCTCTATGGCTGCATGGAGTACCGCAAGCAGAATAGATGTCACACAGGCATATGGCTAAGATCGAGGACCATGAAGAAATGGCTTATTGTCTTGTAGGAGGATTCTGGATGTCAGTAGCTTGGTGGATCCCCATTGAGGAAGCTGAAGCTTTGTAGCTATTCTGGCGAGATTAAGTGATGCCGCATTGAAGTCAAGACTCACACATCATCTCTCAATGGAACGTGGTGGTTTTTGGCAACAGTGAAGTGTCAGCCTGCGTCGTTTCAACTGCCGGCTTGTTTGAGAACGATGAATCACAAAGTCAGACTGTCCCAATGCTTTGGAAGACAGAAGCCGCCGAGGCGGACAGTGGGACGAACAGCTGGTATCCCGGGGACAAGATGCCAGCTGATAAATTGTCAGCAAGGGGTATCTCTTTGGATTTTGATGTTCCATTTTTGCCCTCATCTATCCTCATTTTTTGGTGTTCCAATTTGACCCTCATTTATCCTCATTTTTTGTACCCCTGTTTTGTACCGCCATTGTTCGTGACAATTGTCTTTATTTTGTGCACATCTGGCGGTTATCAGGCAACTACAATAGAAAGACTGGGCGGGTCTCGGGAGTTTGGATCTGGCTATAAAGGCGCTGGATTGTTCAACAAGTTGGCGGATTGTTGTTTACGAGAAAGGGAAGAGAATGCTAGCAAGAGAAAAGCCATACTATTTCGAACGATCAAGATGAGGTCAGCACCAAAGAGTTCAAGTTTGAAACTAAAGGGCGCTTTCTCATGAGTCCCGCTCACCTACACAACAGGCTGCCAGCGGCAGTCAAAACGGCTCGGCTGGTGCTTGCCTGAGATGTCCCATCACTCTCGGCTTCTTTCGCTGGAAGCAGCGCCAGTGTCAGGGATTTTCCCGAGTCTGCGAAGCTGCGCAGATCAAAAGGTGAAACAGACCGCGGCAACTTGGAACATCAGTGGCCAGAAATGCGGGAGACTCGGCCGTCCGAGGAGACTCGACTAGTTAGTCTGCAGCCTCCGGGACCTCCGGGACCGCCGGGAGGGCGCCCGAAAGACACAGACCAGGGAGTGAATCAACGAGCAAAGTGAATAACCAACTGGTCAACTCATCAGCCCGCTTCGCTCGTCAACTCGCTTCACTTCACTTCGCTCGTAGGCTTACGCAATGCTTACGTAATCACCAAACCCCCCCCCCCTCAGTCGCGTCAATTTTCCTCGATAATTTTCTCCGTTTATTTCGCTACGCTCCAGCTTTTGTTCCCACTTGTGTTCCTTCTCTCCACCCCAGGCCAGCCGATCCAGCTTCCCGCTCACGTGCCCAATCCGCCCAGATCCCCCCGCCACACATGCCACCAGCACACTGACATGCTGAGCACCACGAAATCCAGACGATCCTCGTCGTCTTCCTCGACAGGCAGGGCGCCCTTTGTGTCTGCAGATTACGACTCAGACTCCGAGTCTGTGACCAGACAGCAGAGCCACGGGCCGGCCCACAGCCTCAAGATCAAGACCAGGGACTTCCGCAGGAAACTCAGCAACTCCACGCTGTCGCAGACGTACTCGGCGGACGTGTACGGCACGGGGGCGTTTGCCGCGTCCCAGACGAACACAGCCTCGAACGTCGAGTTCAACAACGTGCGCTCCAGCACCGATATCTCGCCCGAGACCAGCTCGCACGTCCGTCCGTCGCTTCACCGGACAGCGTCGTCGTCGACGACGCTGTCGCGGCTCGGTGGGAGGGACACGAAGCTGTCGCGGTTCTTCAACAAGACGGCCGAGATCATGCGCAAGTCTCCCGAGGACGCGAACCCGGGGCATTCGCAGCCCAGCTCCGCCAGCTCTCTGCTCGGGTCGTCGCCGTCGATCGACAAGACGCTGATCTCCGGATCCGGGTTCTCGGCCAAGCTGAAGAGGCCGGATAACCTGTCCATCCAGACCACGCTGATCCCCTCTTCCAAGGAGCTCAAGTCCCCGCTGGCGAGAACGTCGAAGGAGGTGGAGAGAATCGCCAACATCAGCGGCTTCTCGTTCGGCGAGAAGCTGGCCGCCAACAGCGCCAGTCTCCAGCCCTCCAAAAACAAGCACAAGCACCACTACCACAACATTCTGCGCTCGAGAAAAGACTCGACCAAGTCGTCCTCCAACTCCAACTCCAAAGTCTCTGCAGCCAACGGCGGCGAAATGGTGTACTCGTTCCACCCCTCGCTCGCCAACAACTCCATGACGGTCCACGAGCTGCAGAACACCATCACAGAGCTCGAGAAGCTCAGCGTCAACAACGCCAGTCTCAGCGGAGACACAGACGCCATCGCAGACGAGGCGTGGAATCTCGTATGCTCCCTGGTGGCCCCGCTGTTCAAGTGCGAGCGGCTCAAGACGCCGATCGAGGAGATCAACAAACTTGTCTACCTCCATTTGCGGCTGAGAACGAGCCAGGCCCCGCAGACCTCGGAAACCAACCCTGTTTCTCCCATCGCTTCTCCGCCAATGCCCAATCTGTACGAGAACTCCTCGTCGCTCCCAAAGACCCCCTTCACTCCGTTGGGGGCTCCCACGCCCACTTTTGCAAGCAACGCCGGCTTCGGCCGGTCCCCGTCCAGCTCGTACAACACAATGTCGCCCGTTGGGAGTCCGAACATGGTGCTGAACGAGATCCAGGAGTTCTTCAAAGTCGGAATGTCCACGCTGGTGAACCAGCTGTACTACGACGAGAACTCGAAGGAGATCAGGCTGAATAGGGCAGAGTCACTGACTGCAAACCGAAGACCCGGAGGCCTCAAAACCGGGCTTTCTTTGCTCAGTAACGTGTCGTGTCCAGTTGGCAATTTCGAGAAATGCTGCTCGTTGCTTTGGGACTTCTTCTACAACGACGTCTTTTTCTACCTGCAGGGGGTTTTCCTGCCACTGGAAGACGAGAGCTTCAAGTCTGTCATGTCTGGGGGGTTTGAAACGCCCGGCTGGACTCTGACTGTGAGAAACACGATCCTCATCTCGTACAGAGACAACGTTGTAATCCCACTCTATGCGCAGACGAGGCAGGTTGACACCGATAAAGAGAGGAAAAAAGACCACGGAACGATGTCATTTAGCAGTAAGGTGAACTACAGAAACTTGGGCTCTTCTGTATCCCTGGGCAAGCTGGGGGTTTTGGGTGTCTCGGAGGAGGAAGAGTCCCATACGAACGCGATTCTGCTGCAGTGTTTCTCGATACTGAACGGAGTGCATACGAGTGATACAAATCAGAAGATAGTGGAAAGCCTGATGCAGAGGGCGAAGCAAATCTGCGAGCGCAGCGAGACAACAATCGAGAGGGCTGTTTGAGGACGGGCGATGAGGCAGCCCATCAACGAGCGAAGCGACCGAATTGATCTGCGCCATCACGTGCCGGAAGTCACGTGATCAGATACTCTCTTTTTTCCTTCTGAGCCACCCAGACTCATTGAATATCCTTTTAGTGAATGCTGGTCGACTCTGGCGAAGCTGCACTGGGCGACGTTTCGAGATTACATCACCGCTTTGTTACAGCCAGGACAAACGATACAACGGTTTAGTGGTTCTCAACTGGACGCGACGCATCTTGATGTAATGTCATTTGAGATACTCGGATTTCTTGCAGTGACGACTAGCTCGCGGGTCCAGAGGTCAACTGCGAATGGACTTTGATCGCTGAAATAGGCTCGACCGAGTCACCAGGCTCACTCGAACCGCAAACTATAAGGCTCAGATTCATTTGAGACTCTATAGGACTCTACCAAGACTCTATGAAGACTCAACTATACGCATATGGAGCTCCCTGGAGTGGAGTTGTTTGAGACGTTCCTAAGAAACATTCAATGGGATACTTTCGGATGGATTCAGACCGCTGTAGCAACGACTGATGACCCGCTTCGCTCGTCCTCAGTGAAGTGTACAGTACGGCCTTCCGTCATTCACTTGGTACCCACACAAAGCCGGCTCCAAGAACATCGCAATCGACGCAGCCATGACAATCCCCGCCGAATCACTGATCCCCACACATCCCATGGCAAACTCACGATCGGCCAGAGAGGTCTTCTCGCTAACGAGCATAAACGTGTTCACGTACGAGGAACCGCCCAGAAGACCCTCATAAAAAATCAGACAAAACACAAGATAGATGTTTGGAATGAACGCGTACAGCGATTGCAGAATACAGATAACCAGATTGGCCACCTGGAGGATCGTTGGGACGGACAGGTTGCGAATGCGAACAAACGAGCCCGAGGACCTCGAGATGAACACTCCCAGCTGGTACAGGGTTCCATACGTGACGTAGGCGTCTCGGTAGTTGGAGAACGGCATTTCCTCGATGGGAAATAGCAACGTCGGCGTGATTCCCTGGTTGATGATGTACTCGGCGACGTACACTGTGAAGAGCGGGACCATGTAGGGCAGCAAGAAGGGTTTGATTCGTTGGAGGGTGATGAAGACGTGTTTTTTGAGATGGGCAGATGACGGCAACGCGGGAAGGAGCTTCGGTGGTGCAAGGGTGATTGAGGGGACGGACTCAAGATCCATTGGAGACAAGTCTGATCCATTCACGTTGTTCGAGTCGTCGTTGTTCGATGACAATGGTTGACTTTCCGGGTCTGAGGATGGCGCCGATTTGACTGCCTTGGCCGGAAATGGCGGCAGCAGCCTGAAGTAGCTGAATAGAAACGTGAAAGGAATCACCGAAAAAAGCAAGAGCGAGTTTCTCGGGCTAATGGAGCACCAAGTCGTAAGCACTAAAAACGCAAAGGAGCCAACAAGACCTGCTCCTCCGGTTCCCGAGGACCATGCGCTCAGCGAGCTTTCGTTGAAGTAGTGAGTAAGCTGGAGAAATGTAGTTTCGCCGAGTCCCGACGAGGCCGACGCAAGGACGATTCCAAACAGAATGAGAGCCACTCTGTCACACAAAGACACAATGAGCATCCCTGTGAAGCTGAGGGCCACAAGCATGTATATCCGCACGTTGTAAGGAATCAGGTGGATGAAGAATGGCGCCAGAATCTTCAAAGTGAACGAGGGCAGCACGTCGGCCATGAGAACGGTGGCTTTTGGGGTCAGCGGACCGACAAGATCAACAGCAGCAGATAGGATGACCACATACAAAACGTTGTTAACCAATCCGAAAATCCAGAACGCAGCAAACACTCTTCTGGCCAGCATCGTTGGAATGGCGAAGAAAACGTGCTCGGGTGGGGAGAGGGGCTCAAATTGCTTGGGAGGACCGGGGTTGAAGAAAGATAATTGAGTAGGAGGATGAGGTTACCGATTAGTTGTTTGTGTGGATTTGAGAACAGAGATTAGAGATTTTAAAAATGCCGTACCGCCCTGGCAGATTGTGGCTGTGCAAACAAGGCTGTGCAAGGGCCTGCGCGGTTGCACAGCCACGATCTGGGGTGCTCATCGCATAGCCAGCGCTCTGAGAGAATGGGTGTGATTTTGTAAAGAAGAGGGAAGGTAAGGGGGGCGAGCAAGGAATAGGCCGCCCGCCTGCCAAGCCGGCAGTCATTGACACCCACAAGGTAGCTAGGGGGGTCTCCATCAAAGGTCGGATTTGCCGTGTGGTCTGCACTGCGTTTTCAAAGATCCCTCCGATTTGCTTTCCTTCAGTGGATTGAGCACACAAGAAGGGGGAATCACGTGGGCCGCTTGGACACTGCGGGAAGAAGCGGAGTCTCTTGGTGCAGTGCTCTCCTGGAAGCTTGACCGAGTCCTTCGTCGATTCGTCAACTCTCAATGATTGGCCAGTTCCCATCAACTGTTCGACTCTCGTCGGCTGGTCAACTCTCGTCAATCCTCGTCGCTTCTGTAACCTCGTGAGCCCAGTTCGCCGGGTCACTCCCCAATGCGCACTTGAGACCCCTCGACAACCCAACCCCTCCTCAGACCACTCCTCAGACCACTCCTCAGACCAGGCATCACATCACTTTTCACTAGGCAGGTGCCAGCTCCCGCCCCGGGTCCAATTTGCGAGTCCACGGAAGTGGAAGCCCCTCTAAGAGTCACTGAGCACAACGCTCGGACACTGCACCGTGGCACGACTGGCAGCAAGCCAGCTAACGTGAAATTTCTTCGGTTGCTGCCGACCGCGGCATTCTCTCAGACACCGCCAAACTCTGCAACTCCAGCAAGATCGTTCAGAGTGAGCTGCCCCATTCGTTCGCTGTGTGATTACCGCTATCCGCTTGTCGTTCAGATTACAATATATTCATTCACAGCGTGTTTCGCTCGCCGTATCAACTCGCTCCACTCGCCGCGTTCGCCTATATACAGTCAGCACTTCAGACCTACAAGGTCTGATCACTTTGTCTTGTCACAACTCGCTTCGCTCGTTGCTCGCTTAGAAACCCATTCCTGGCATTCCACCCATGCCGCCCATTCCTCCGGCAGGAGCAGCAGCAGCGCCCTTTGGCTCTGGAGCGTCCACAATGGCACACTCAGTGGTGGCCAGCAACGAAGCAACACCAGAAGCGTCAACCAGTCCGCTCTTGACAACCTTGAATGGGTCGATGATACCGGCCTGGATCATGTCGACAAACTCGCCCTTGGCAGAGTCGTAACCAAAGTTGAACTGGTCGCCGTAAGTGTCGAGAACCTTGCCAACAACAACAGCTCCCTCCTCGCCGGCGTTGTCCACGATTCTCTTGGCTGGCTTGGTGATGGCAGCCTTGATGATCTGGACACCCAACTTCTGGTCAAAGTTGTCAGTCTGCACGTTGTCGAGCACCTTGGAGGCCTTCAACAGCGCAGTTCCTCCTCCTGGAAGAATACCCTCCTGGACAGCGGCCCTGGTGGCACACAGAGCATCGTCGTATCTGTCCTTCTTCTCGCCAACTTCCACCTCCGAAGAGCCTCCGACTCTGATGACGGCAACACCGCCGGAAAGCTTGGCCAGTCTCTCATGCAACTTCTCCTTCTCGTAGTCCGAGGTGGCGGCATCCTCGATGGCGCCCTTGATCTGCTCGCATCTCTGCAAGATGCTGTCCTTCGAGCCAGCACCGTTCAGCACCACGGTGTCCTCCTTGGTGACGGTAATGGAGCCGCAAGAGCCGAGCAGCTCTGGAGTGGCGTTCTCCGGCTTGATGTCCAGCTCCTCGGTGAAGACGGTACCGCCGGAAAGAATGGCAATGTCGCCCAGAATGTTCTTTCTGTTGTCACCGAAACCTGGGGCCTTCACGCAGGCGACCTGGACCTGGCCTCTGAGCTTGTTGAGGATGCAGGCGGCGAGAGCCTCGCCGTCAATGTCCTCGGCGATGATGAGCAGCGGTCTTCTGAGCTTGTTGGAGATCTCCAAAGATGGCAGAATGTCCTGGATCGAGGACAGCTTCTTCTCGGAGAGCAGCAGGAGTGGGTTCTCGAACTCCACCTTGCCGGACTTGGCGTCGGTGATGAAGTATGGCGAGATGTAGCCTCTGTCGAATCTCATACCCTCGGTCACCTCGAGCTCGTCTTCGAGGGTCTTGCCCTCTCTGATGGTGATGACACCTTCCTTGCCGACCTTCTCCATGGCAGAAGCAAGCAGCTTTCCGATGTGGCTGTCGCCGTTGGCGGAGATGGTGGCCACCTGGGCGATCTCGGCCGAGGTGGTGATCTCCTTCTTGTTCTGCTGCAGGAAGCTGATCACAGCCTCCACGGCGGCCTGCGAGCCTCTTCTGAGGTCCATAGGGTTGCAGCCGGCCGCCACGTTCTTGACGGACTCGGTGAAGATGGCTCTGCCCAGAATTGTGGCCGACGTGGTTCCGTCACCAGCAGACTCGTTGGTCTTGGAGGCCACGTCCTGCAGGAGCTTGGCACCCAGGTTCTCGAACTTGTCCTCGAGGTTCACCGACTTGGCCACGGTGACACCGTCCTTGGTGATCTTTGGGGCACCGAACGGCTGCTCGATGAGGACGTTTCTACCCTTTGGTCCGAGCGTCACGGCGACAGCGTCGGCAAGAGTCTCAACGCCCTTGAGGAGGGCGGCGCGGCCCTCCACGCCAAACTTGAGCTCCTTGTGGGCGTAGCCACGGCTCAAAGTGGCCAGAGTCTTCTTCACTTGTGGACGTGCGAATCTCAACATTTTGATTGGTTAAAAAAGCTGGTGGTGAGCTTGTTTTGTTGGTGTTGGGAGAAGAGAAGTGGTGGGTTCTTGTCTCCACTGATTTTTCTTGCGATTATATATTTGGATGGTTTTTTAGAAAATTTTCTCCCCGCGTCGAAGAATTTACGAGAAGGTAAAATCCCCGGGGAAGTGGGACTCAAAGAGCGAAGCGAGCTGTGTCGAGCCGTCGACGGGGCGAAAGGCCGTCGACGGCGCGGCGGTGTTCTCGGTGGTCTACATTGATCTGATCGCGACCGGTAGGTAGTCTGATGCGCTGATGGGTGGGTTGACTGTTGCCATTGAAGTGCACCGATGGGATCTGTTGATCCGAACACTCGGCCCCCTTGTGCTAACCAACACACATCGACTCTATTATACCAATTACTAAACCACACCCAAAAGCATGGCTGTCACCACATTGACTCTGCCACATCAGTCCCGCTTCTGTACTGCTCCCGAATCCGTTCCCGAGCCTCAGAGCGTGGCTAGTGGCACAACACTCGGGGCAATCTGGCAATCTGGCATTCTGCTTCGCTCAATCTTGTAGTGGATACGCTGATCCGGAACGCGGCGGATTGCTGGTACAGTGACTCAGGGCATGTCCCCCCGCGAATACAGGCAGTGCTAAACGTTTTCTGCTCGACGAAAAAAAATTGATCACACCCAGGATCGAACTGGGGACCCTCGCCGTGTTAAGGCGATGCCATAACCAACTAGACCATGCGACCAACTGTTGAAAGATTAGAATAAAAGAGGTATATGAACGTAACAGGCCGAGTGATCAGTCTCAAGAGTGCTTGTTCCATGCTGGCACATTGCAAGTGCTATCAATTCGTGTTATGGAGGTCCACAAATCCCACACCATTAGAGATCCAAATTGGGGACCGACCCAAAGTCGCTAAAACATATACCATCAACAGATTTTCTTAATCACATGCTATCATCCAGTTTGCGTTGCAGAGATCTCTTATACGAGCTGTTGCCAATAACGACTGACTTGCGACTAGGCCTAGTCAACTTCGTGGAAAATTATTTCGTGAGATTTTTGAAAAGCAAGCTTATCACTCAAAAAACCTGTTTTGAGCCGCACCTCCGTGCGGCTGCGCGGCGTTTTGTATAGCTTCAATAAATGATTGCCGCACTGGAACCTCAATCGGACATAGACTAGCTGGAACTTAATAGAGCTTCACAACCACCAATCAGTATGGTCGCATCTACAATCCAACACTGCCCATATCCTCGCCTCCAGAACCTGACCCACGTCACGGAAACGACCTTGGAATATTTCCGTGACGTGACTTAGCTGAGGCTCAAAAAGAAACGATGAC
>PPKO02000082.1:0-10951 GCA_003706155.2 Ogataea glucozyma
TACACTAGCTCCAACTGATTGTTGTGATGTCCACTACTTCATAAGCATGCTGATGGGATCACACCGATGTGTTGTGGTTGGGAGCACCATTTTCCACGCTGTACGAATCTAGAAGAAGAAGAAAGAGAGACCTAGTACACCATCATTCAATGAGTATCATGAACAAACTTGAGAGTGCTCAAGAACCAGTCGTATTTGACGACCTAACAAGTCGGCAGACTAGTAAGATGATTCTATTTGGCTGCACTGGGGAGTGCTAGTTCAAACTAGTCAGACATGTAGCAACTGACATATAAACCCTGTCACTCAGCAATCAACGAATTCTGGTAGGCGCGGCCCAGCATAACTTGGAGAAGTCAGATTGGTATTTTCAACGACCAGACTGGTTAATAAGCAGTCTAGTAAGTTCCCTTCACACCTATTTGGCTGCACTGTAGACTGCTGGTTTGAGTTGACAAGTAACGACTGTTGTACTTGGTTGTTTCTTCGCAATTGAAGAGTGCTGGTATGGATCACTGAGATAATGAAATCATATCGGTCATTTCTAATTGACTTGATCGCCTGCCTTGACGATGGCTGGAAGGGGTCAAATCGGTCATTTCTAAGTGAATTGGACAACTGCCGCTTGTCGGCCGTCAAATTCGTTGTTGACTGCTGCTTCTGCATCCTCCCAGATAGGCATCTGTTTGGGCGATTGCTGTGCACTCCCATGTCAAATAACAACTCTGACTGGGCCTACCAGCAGTCCAATCATGCTGTTGTGTCAATTGGTCATTGTGTTGTCAAATCAACTGGATAACAGACACTATTGAAGATAAACCATTACCCCATAAAGAAGTATACAATTCAATCAAATTATTTACAGCAAAATTTTTTAGTTTATTTCGAGGGTGTAGAGAAGTTTTGCAGAATTCCGATATTCACCGAGTTACGTAAGTGGACCTGGTAGCTCGTATAACCTAATCCCCTTTGGTAGCGTGCAGGTACATCTGCAGATGCAACTTGCAATCTCCAAATTACCACTAATTTAACATGCGTTAGCGTCGACCAGCCCCTCGAATTTGCACACCCTGTCTACTTCTTATATAAACCCACGTTCCCACTCTGAGAGCTTGGAAATCTACATTCCCATCATTTAGCGGGCAGGGCGCAAGCACACGTCCTCCCCCTTTTTTTTTTTGTTTTCTATCAATATTTTGAAACGCAGACAAAATGCAAAACACAACATGCTAATCAACTGATAAGCGGACTCTCTTTCTTTTCTTCCAATTCGAGAAATTTTCATCAACTTTTTCAGTCATCATCACTGTCAACAATCACATACGGAACGTCATGTCTGGCTCTCTTACGCAACACAAGCTCGCGGCCAGTGACTGGTGAAGTGGTTGGACTGGAGGGAAGCGGGGCGTCGTTGTCGGAGCTCGTGGTGTCGTCGGAGCCCTCGAACTGTGGCGCAATCCCACATATCTGACCACCTCAATTTGCTTGATGGCCGGTTTGGCAGGATCTTCCAAGACGATCACCGGCTGTTTTGGTTCTCCCGACTCCTCCGGGTCTTGGTTGTTCCCAACGCCAGTACTCTCTTGCCTGTCCGAACTTCCAATTCATTTGGGGTTTGAGGCGCTCTTGGGCGTCCGAGGTTGCCATAGTGGTAGGAATGGAGAGTGAACGTCATCAGCATTTTATCTTGATCGAAAAAGAGAACATCGAACGAGGCGTTGTATTGGAATTCCCTTGTGTTGTCAGTGTTCCGGCCATGAGGTCTGCCGCGGCAATATAACCGTTTGTGGAAGGACGTGCACAGCCTTTATTTGAGCGAGTAAACTGCGAAGCTGATTGTAAGCTATTGGTATGTGGGCAATCTTGACAAGGGCAGGCAGCGTGCGTGGGTCCTTACAAAAAGTCAGGAACAGTCTATTTGATAGAGCCACACTATGACGGTCAACCATTGTCTCGCCGGTGATGAACCGTGAATGACTGTGTATACTTGAATGAGACCGTGTTTGTTACTCTTGGTAAAAATCTAGTTTAGCTCATCAAACTCGTCGGCCAACTCCAGGGTGTCGGAACGAGTACTTCTCCGAATATGTTGTGTCCGCAGGGCATGAGTCCTGATGACCAACCCTTGATGAGGAATTTGAGAGGTCCAAGCGTCCAACAACAGCCTACCTGCAAAGCAGACCTTTGAAATACATGATAAAAGCAGACTCAACAGGAGAATAATCGGAAGACAATGATGCACTCATAGATAAGCAAACGACGAGTATGCCAAACAGTGATGATGATACGCTCGTTGGTTGGAGACATGCGGGGAAGCGGTGTAGTGATCATAGTCACTTGATCTCCTGGGTCTCTGTTTTGTAGTTCCGCAGAAACAGTCGTCGTCGTCGTCACGGATCCAAATCAAAAAAGCTCATAGTTCAAGATAGTTTTAACCTATCTCAAGGCCAGGAAACGTGGGCTTTGTCTGCTTTGTCTACTAATAGGCGATGCAATTCTGCGTGCAGTATGTATTAGCCGAGGCAGCGGCGAGCGCGCTGGGCATAAAATCGAAACCGCTAAGTTTCGGAAATAGTATACGCCAAGTTTCCGGAAACTCGCCGTCACTAGGCTGCTGTGAATCAACTCCCCAACTCAAGGAAGCTTGAAGACCACTAGATCCTGTTCCCCTGGGTTCTCTATGTATTCCAATAGACCAAGGTAGTGGCCAAGTTCAGAGCACTAACGCCGACGAGATTTTGGTCTCTCTACTCGGTTTACGTAAGTGCTCGACGCTCTAGTTGGGCAGTGTAAGCAGCTGGGTTCCGCATGGATTACGTAAACACTTACGCTTGACAAAAGATTTCAAATCAGAAAACATCAGTCTTATGTGAAAGTGCAGGCACCAGGATGCATGTATAAAGCCATTCCAGGCCGTGCTTTGTAATTCCTGCATGACTGAAGCATTTGTGGATTGCGAATGTACATTGTACATCAATTCAATCGCAGATACGGACCTGAAGTCATGCCCCTCCAGCCTCGGCAAGCCAATCAAAACTATCTGCTTCATCTGATTCCTTTATGTGCCGAGTACGCTTAGTGACGTGTGGACTAACACGGAACGAGCGATAATTCCAGAGAAGTGTTGCGCTACCACGGGAATAGCCAAGCGAATCCCTAACTGGGAAGCTACTAAATCAGCAAGTCTTGCAGAGTGTACAAAATCGAACGTTTCACGATTTACCTATTCTCAGTCAATCTCTGACTCCTATCAGTTTTCAATGATGCGAGCGACCCATGAGCTGGCAGAGCGGATCACTATCGCTATCGTATCATTCAAGGGATTGACAATGACTTGAATAATAAGACCGGTTGCTTACAAATCCAATGGCGGAGGCTAACTTAGTTTAAGACGTTGGCCTATGCAACAACTCCTAATAACTTCAATTGTTTCCAACTTACTCCACACTATATGAAGATGGTTGGAAAGATGCTAAATCTTGAGCCACAGGGATGCACGTGAGCTCCGTAGGACCAGGGGCCGGTATGAGAGTGGATGTGATTTCAAATTGGTTGTTGTAGTGCGGATACTGCGAGTTAGCTTCTTCTTCAGATTTGTCAGCTTTCTGCTGGTTCAGGCCGTATCTCCAGACAATTTTGAGGTCTGTCTACTGGGCCTTGGGTTGCGGCTGCTGGTCAATGAGACTTGAGACACTCAACTTGGACTCGTTCTCTCTCACGTTTTGTTTTTTAATGCTGATTACACTATGGAACGCCAATTGAGTTTATGAGGGCTGCGTGGAAAGCACACTGCAGAGATATCTTTGAGAAATCAGTACTAAAGCTTGGACAGCGCTCTGTTCAATAAGGGTCGTACTTCAGCAATGAATGTGAACGACGTGTGCAAATTGCTTGTCTCCCAGTACGGCAGAGGTATGAGTTCAATATAGCTGTAGAAAAAGCAAGATTGAAACCGCAATGTACTCCTCGAACAAGTTGAAAGTCAGCACATACAGCTGATCATCATCAAGCGTGTATCCCACCGCTTAGTACTTCTCAATCATGGCGTGGAACAATCGTCCATTGCTCCTCACATTGCTCGAGCATGTTGACAATCAAAAAACTGCTCGATGTTTTCAAATTAATGAAAGTTCGCAGATGGCACCAGTCATTAGTCGTTTCATTCCCGTCACCAAATCATCCGCGAACATGAAGAACTTCGCATTTCTGCCGTTGGCTCGTGATTGCTAGTAGCAGGCGATACCACCCAAGACTCCATCTCTCGTTGACTTGTTTGCTCTGAGTGTGCTGATGAGCTTTTGCAATTGAACATCAAGTTAAAAAAAAAGGGATTTTCTTGCAAAGAGGATAAATCATGGAAACAGCCCAACATCCTAGACAAGTTGGATTTCGGTCCAAAACTCATTCAGTTATCAATTTATTGCAACCACCAAAAAAGAAAAATGCTTTTCGCTCATCTGACAATGCTTGCATCTCAAACACGCATTGGAGATTTGTTCTATCTTTGGGTACATAGTATCAAGATTCCATTCACGTCAGTCTGGAGGTTGTTCAACTTTAATGAATACCGTCTCCACACCACATTTCAGCAACACATACGTGGAAGCACTATCGGAACTCGAACAGCTCACTTCGCTTATCCCATGTTGATGAGTTACCGGAGCTTGGTAAGTGAGTTTTCTAATGTATGCTCGAGTTTCCAGATGGCAAAGAAACACCCATATAAATGCGGCTGCTCGCCCCCAGCATCGTTCGAATCAATAATTCACTTCCAACCACAACCATGAGCACCTGCGAGATTTCCCTTGAGCTTTGGGCTCTCATTACTCCTCATCTATCCCCGTCAGATGTTCAGCATCTGATTGAATCAAGCAAGTCACTATGCAGGCTGAAAAGCGACTGTATCTGGGAGCCGTGGACAGATGAAAAATTGCGGTATCCCCATTGTTACCAGCTACGGGCGTTACAAACAGAAAAAAAGAACATCAGCAGATGGTTGGAGTTGAGGAGGTGCTCAATGAAATTATTGAAACGCCAGTTGTTTCTGTCAACGACGACTTCATCAAGTCACTGAAATCATTTTTTGAAGATCCTTCATATGAAGCAACACTCACAACTCTTGTTCACAAGTACAAAAGAACAAAATATCACCGACTTTTCCTTTGTTACGGGTTTTTGAAAGGCATCAGACATTCACAGATGCTTCAAGCAGCTAGGGAATTCTTGTTTGAAGAGAAACAGAATTACGATAAGTCTGTAAACATTGATCAGTTGTTTTCGGCTGTCAGCGTGGGTATGCCAAACCCCCTCACAAGAATGGATCAAAAAAAGAGTTTTCTCAATCGAGTTCTTTTGCTCTTGAAAAGAAAGGCACTCCCGGAGCCCACGGAGTGCAGAGTGCAAGCACTGGCACGTCATTTGAATTCTGTTTATGAACCAGAAACAGTCGCTAGCGCTTTTGGCATTGAAACAGGGCCCGTCCAGGAAAAGTTGTCCCCGCTCATTTTCACTGCAATGGTTCAGAAACTTTGCAGCATTCTCAATTTGCCAACCAAACAATACGGATATTACATCTACGTGCTCTCGGAGAACGATGTCGCGGGCAAAGTCTTGGTCACCAGACAAAAAATACAAATAGATACCGAAGCATGGTGCGATCATGGTTTCATGAGTCTGAGCAGTCACAAAGAGCTCTGTTTGAAGTATCTGGAGGTGGTAGCCCCTGATAACTCCTTGATTCGGGGTTACCTGAGAATGGCCAAACTAGCTGAAAAACCAGACTACGCGGAGTATTCATATCTTGAAAAAAGGGATATCTTCCCTTTCATGGAAGTGCAAAAAAATCTCGCTACGCTGATCATCAATACAAGCAGATGTGTGTACCTCAGACTTTCATGGATGTGGTTTCTTGAAAGAGAAGCAACAACTTTCCAGTTGCTAGCGGAAAAGGTTCATGAGTCCTCTCCCTTCGGAGACTTTGAATTCTTGAAAGAAGCTATGGTTTGAGCAGGCGATGACTGGAATTCCTCGTCGCCGATTCGAGGAACAATGTAGTATGTAGTGTTCAAGCTATCTGGCCAAAAGAGTCATCGGTTCGCAAAACTCAAGGCGTATGCAAGGGTAAACCATCAAGTAACTCAGTTCTTGTATCTCACACCATTTGGTGGAGTACTAGTTTCCTGCATTTTGAGTTGTAAAATCAACCACATCTCGCGGGAAGTGGATATTGACAAATCATGACCTATGTAGTCAAAATCCTCGTCACCGCAAGTGACTGTCCAGCCTCAAAAGTTGCTTCGTCCATGTGCTTGAGAAGAGCTCATTCAAGTAAGTACGATAGTCGTCCATTCCAAGAGCAAACTCTCTTGAGTATGACAGTGTTCTTCCCTAGGCTTTGTGATGAGATATAGTTTAACAGAGACGTTACAACATTATTCTTGCTTACGTAGTTGTTACTGTTGTTCTTCTGCTTCCCATCGCGTTTGATTCGAACAGCGCTCCTGAAACGTTTTTCATGCTTGACCCTTGAAGTCCGAGATCAACTCAAAATTTCAAGATCATATCAATACATATATCCACAGGGTCGTACCACATCAAACAGAAAGCCAATGTCAAGACAGGATGTCTTTCGATATCCCAGGGGAAGCAGTTTGCAAGCATGTCGCTTGGTATAGATGCATTGCTGCGCATGAACGATCATGATTTCAGAACATCCAATAGACAGCCAGACTTCATTCGACAACGAGGCTGCCGTTCTGGGAGGTCCTCCGGGAACAATCGTCAGTGGTATCTGCTTTGGTGTTGCTGTGGAGAACGTCGTGTTCATGACAACTTACCCAAAGGATCGTGTCTATAGTAAAGAAGATTTTGGCCATGAGCACACTCCTAAATTTGTTTGTTAGCATAACAAAGTTGAGCAATTCAGCATATTGAAAACAACCGAGACTATCTCATATCGATCATAAAAATAGGTCAAAAGATTGCCAAGAGAGCCGAAGTTATATTAGCAACGACACTCGCGATGGGGGGTGCCATAATGAGGGAGCTCGAACCGGATCAGCTTGACTAGGCCACGCATTCAGAAGAGTATACCGCGCAGATGCACTGACATGAACAAAATTCCAGCCAAGGTGGAACCGACCAAGCTGGAGGTGGCGATCTTCCCATCTAGCAATGCCTCCGGAAATAGGATTCTTACGTACTCTTGAATTGTCCTTCTTATCAGTATAGCTCTACTGAGCCGTTCACTGGCAGGGCAGGCTTCGAAGGAATTTCATCAAACAAAGCAAGAGGGAATACCCGCAGTCACCAAGTCCATCTCCATCCAGATGTTGTAACGGTCAGGCTGATTGTAGTGAACTACAATTAAACGCAATGACAAAGAAGGAGCTGCAACTGCACAACATTATATATGTAGACAACAACTTTGAGGGGTTGCAACAGCCAACCTTAGCTACATGTCCAAGTACATTTCCCAACCACAATGCCATGCGCTCGCAGCCTTTTCAGAAATTGAGATTACACAGCATGTTCTCCGAATATCTTGATCTAAGTCAACTTATAAGAGGAGCTCTTTCTTCAAGCACCTATTGATGACAAGTTGTCTACACCTAGCTCCATGCATGCAAGTACCGGCCAAAAGCGGAAGACGACCTAAGTTTTATATGCAACCTGACGATCGAGGTCAATAGAAATCAGCAAGTCGCTAGCCATTCTCAAAGGTTACTGATTTTGAGAGTCTTTGGTGTACCAGAAGCAGGGGCAGCAGCTAAGAGCAATACTTCCGCAACGCTGAGCGAGATCATGATGAGTTTGAAAGTGGGGAAGTGCTTCAGTCAGCCTAGAAAATACTTTACAGTCGACTCTTTGTGTTCTCTCTTCAACCCCCCACAAACGTACTTTTTTGATTCTACAATGTCTGTCGAAAAAGTACAAGACAATGAGCTTTCACAGATGGTATCTCGCCCACCTTCTGCTCAAATCAATGCTGCACTCCTGCGTTCTCGAGGCGATTCATCAAGTAGCCCTCATTTCTGGTTGGAGCGTATTCTCTAACGATAAAGAGCTGTTCTCGGCATTCGCAGCAGTGAAAGAAAGCCATCTTGAATGCAACAATGACCTATCGCATCAAGCACTTCGCTTCACGGGAACGAAAATCCCATTTTGGGTGGTGGCACTGGCACGTCAATTCAAACATGTTTGTCGCACAGAAACAATCTCATCGATCTTTTCCAAAAACCCTTTTCTAAAACAGCTTATCCCTTTCATCTTCACATCATTGTTTTAGCAGAACTCCAGCTAACTAAATACGGGGATGCTGAAAAATCCTGCCCACCTCGATCAAAGTGGAGTTTTTTAGAACATCATTCCATGCTGCTGGTGATCCCTTACCAACTTTCTCGAAACCTTGATTGAATGCCCTGCGACTTTGCTTATGAGCGGGCCATCTGCATTGGTTTATTGAACTCAGCTTCCTGTCGCGCGTACAGGTCTGATCCACGCAGGCTCATGGCATCACATCGAGTTGGAGCAGCTCCATCAAGTACTTCTAGAGCGTCGTGAAATCAAAAATGAGGAATACCCCTCTCTATGCAATCCGATATGGTGTAACGGCTAGCACAGTCCGCTCTCACCGGGCAGACCGGGGTTCGACTCCCCGTATCGGAGTAACCTTTTTTTTATGTCACAGAGCTCAACTCAACAATACCGTACAACCATGAGCATCTCCGAGCTGCCGATACCTGGTTTCACTCATAAAGAATACCAACAATCTGTAAGAAATGCTTGCCAGCTGATTGATATCAAAATGCACAATCAAATTACTTGAATCAGCCGCCCTCGCATACCAGTGCTTGCTTGCTACAACTGTCAGGTTGAGCTGATCAATGCCATTCAAGATGGCCTCCCGCGCGTTTTGTCCCGGCATTCTCAGATAAACACAGTGCCGCATACACGAGACAAGAGTTTGAACTAGCAGAGTCTCCTCATACTGAATTCAGCATTGCTTTCTCCGTCAACTTTGGTAGGTCATGGCTGAGATCACTACGCACCACTGTCAGATCGTTTAAATAGAAAACCTGAGATCATCGAGTCACCTTGAACTAACCTCAGTGAATTAAGGAGTACGGGACATATCAGTGTGCTTTGCATCCTCAGTACCCCGAGCCGATGATGATGATAGTGTTGAAAGAGCGCCTCATCAATACCACTTTCGGAGTCCCCCATACACTACCAGATGGATGCCTGGTCAGTTGCTGTTCATGCGAACCTTTATTTCCTCGCCTCCTCGATGTTTTCTGAACGCACAAGAATGCCCTGCCACCTCTAAGGTCCCCCACGTTGATGGAGCAGGGCTGATTGGGAACTCCGAATCTCGTTGTCACCGCCCGCATGATCGGAGAAGGTAACGCAGCCTTGTTTTGGCTGAGACTCCTCCATCCAATCCCAGCCCGCTGTAAACAACTATGGCTAGAGACGCGCGATAACGGAAAAACGTTTTCTCGATCAACTTCATTTTCCAGCCGCAGAATGACTCATCATTGCAAGACGCAATGACCCCTATAATCTGGCTAAGCAACTTTGTACCTCCCATACGCCGCCACTACTTGGTGAAGTACTACCCCTCCCTTCTGGCTTGCAAAATACAGCCACATTTCGCGGGTAGTCATTGTAGGCAACTGATGGCCCATGTAGTCAAAAAAATCCTCATCCACCCACACAGCCTCTAGCAACGCAGGTACCTCCCAGCCTTGGAAGTTGCATTTTCCATGCTTCTTCCACCCACATCGCCCACACTTTCCGGGCTGCTTGAGCAACGCCAGATGTTGGTAATTAACCTTGAGGATTTTCAAGTACCTACGATAGCCGGTGGTATCAACCTTACCAGTCCAACTTCGAACGCCCCGAAGTATCTCCATAAACACATCCAACAGCTTCCTCTTCTCAATCGCATCAATCATGCTGTTTAAACTTCCCTTAGGCAGCCTCCCCGCATTTCGTATCACTAGTTCACACCTCCTCCCAATCGACATGCCCCGTGCAATATCAAACTTCCCTTGCGGCATCTGTTTCAACACCACCCACACACTGTAGTGCTTGTAGTTCTCCACCATATCATCGTCATCCGCGAAGGGCTTCATGGGGTGGAGATCCACGCATATGGGTTGCCCATGGACGTGATTGTCGGGCCGTGAATTTTTTTTATCTCCCTCTCCAAACGTCTGCTGACGTAATCCCAAAGAAGAAAGATAATCATTCGGTTGTAGTTTGACAGAGACGTTGGGAGGAACAACAGTTGGTCGACGTAGTTTTGAACGAGTGTTTCTCAGACTTGTGGATGTTGGCAACTCGTAACACTTCACTTGCTCTTTAGCAGGAATCTCGATGCACATATTCAATGATATGTAATTTCAACAAACCACCAATTACACTTGGTTGGTTGACTATGCTGGCGCGATGGTTTTCTCATGATGCAGTTGTTCGGAGATGTAGTTACATTGTGTATCACGATGCAGCCTAGAAGACTTTGCGTCTCACTGAAGGCTCTCTTGAGCACGACGACATGCAGCATCTAATGACTCCGCGCAACCAGGTCTTGCGATCAAGTGTTATAAGAGAATGCTGGACGGATTGGGGACTTATACTTCTACAACCCCACATGTTCCAAAACAACACCTCAGGGTAGTGGAACATAGTTGTTTCCCGCTTTGGCATGAAACTAGATTTCATGGGGTGATTTTTACATCTCATGATTGGACTCACGTGATATGTCAGTAAAAAGCTGCTTTGTTGTTATTTCCCCGACAAAATCCAATAAATCCGCGTATTTCCAATATCTTGATCGCAAAGCTTGGTCAGCCGAGTAATCTCTTCAACATGTCGAAAACTATCCCAGCTCACATCAGTTATGCAGATTCTCGCTTTATGATGGCCTACGCTGCTCAAAACAGAT